>JACEVL010000521.1:505000-582500 GCA_020284085.1 Aporrectodea caliginosa
TAATATACTTGTAATTAGAGAAGAGGGCCCAACACAGAATCCTGGGGCAGGCCAAACGGGACAGGAACACATGGAATCCTAGTAGACACGTAGACCGCAGAGAAGGAACGGTGATGGAGGTAGGAAACAATCCAGTCAAGAAAGTTACCAGAAAGGCCAAACGAGGTAGATAGGCGCCTAAGAATGATATCATGATCGACGGTGTCAAACGCCGTGCTGACAGCAAATAATGCTAAGAGGATGACCTGTGACCTATCAATAGCCCCATAGATATCAGAGAGGAGGCGAACTAACAGGGTCTCCGTGGAGTGGCCCTTACGAAAACCAGATTGAAAAGTCGGCAGCAAATTGTCCTTATCAAGATACCTTAACATATACAGAAACCAACTTCATAAAGCTGCTGCTTTACGAGTGTCGCAATAGTTTCGCCAGTGGTGTCAAGCGTTGGGAAAACTTGGGATGACAGTTAGGCCCTATAAGGCTATAAATTGTTCTTTTGCCACATGCTGAGAACCGGGTTGTTCACGCTATCAACATATCGTATAAGCTGACCGATATCTGTTCTGTGCGCGCATCAAACAATAAAGTGTACAACCTAGCCGCACGACATTCTGCCACAATAATGTCTCGAACTCACAGGCCATACAGGTGGATCAGCTGATTTTTGAATCAACGGACTTATGTACTGGGTTTTGCGTGGACCACCGACCAGCTGACATTAGCTTACGATGATTTAATCTATAGTGTCGGTCTGTGATCGAAATTTCAGAAGTGCCACGAAATTTGCAGAGTCTTCACTATGTCGGCGAAGGGAAATGTTTTACTGACTGTACAGTAGGCCTAATAAAGTCTGCACATTAGAAATTCAACGAATAATAGTAATCTAGAATGTCAAAAAGTAATCTAAACGGTTAAAAAAATTTGAGAGCTGCTAAAATCTTTACGCAGTTGCGTAATTGCGTAATGCTAGTTACGCGCCTGTTTGCCATCATTGGGCCCTCTTTGTGGAATGCCCTTCCCTTCACTTTGCGTGAGACTTTTCTTTCTGGATCATTGTCTTCATCTCTCTCTCTCCTTAAAACCTATTTCTTCTCTCGGAGTTCTCGCACTGGGAGCGCTACTGAATGGCCTCGGCTGTGAGCGGCGCTATATAAATTACTAATTACATTACATTACGATGAATTGTTATCAAACCTGCGGTGTGTCAGTTTGAAATAATAAACGATGATTATGATTATAATTATAGCGAAGAATTGGGTTGCAGTAATCCTCCTGCTTCCTTTCCTCCTCCACCACCTTCTTCTTCTCCTCATCCTCTCAATCTGCTCTTCTTCTTCATTTTTCTTCTTCTTCTCATTCTACTTCTTCTTCTTGTTCTTCACATCAATCTTCTTCCTGCTCTTAATATAACCCTCGGCTACCAAGGGGGTGGTTGCCACCCCCTAGGTTTTTTCATCTCAAACTTTTTCCGTGTGGAATAAAAATTTGACCTTTTAGATAGCTGCAGGGGGTTCATTTACACACGTTTTGAGGTAAAATGTGAGATGATATCTCACACCGTTCAAAAGTTATACCCAATATACCCGAGGCACCAGAGGGGTGGATACCACCCCCTAGATTTTCGACTATATCTTATCCGTCATTTAATATTAAGAGAAACAAATTATACCATTCTATAGAGGGAATATGGGGCTACATTTCTATGGTCACTGAGTTGACCTGAGACAACCGGAAGTGCTCAAAATAAATAATAATACGCGTAACATGCGTGAAAAATGGCTGAATGGAAGCAGACCCCCCTTAGTTTTGTGTCTGTAGCGTATTCATTTGTCTTTCTGGAAGAGAAACAAAGATACCATTCTTTAGAGGGAATGTAGGGCTTCATTTGCATACCAACATCTTTGTCTTTTGAATACCGGAAGTGATCAAAATAAATAATAATACGCGTAATCTGTGTGAAAATGGCTGAATACAGCATTACAACGTAAACCGATATATATGTATGGATATATATGTATGGATGTACATTTATACTATATAAACATGTGTAGGGATGATCGTTTGTATCTTTTATACATAGATTAGTTTCAAAACACACATAATCTTATATTTGTTTACCGAAAAAGTACAAAATGTACGCAATAATATACAATATTGCTAATTAATGGGTTCCGTTGTTAAAAGTGATGTAATTTCGAGGTGCATTCACATAATGTACAACTAAATATACCATTCTGTGCAGAAATGAATGCTGAATCCATTGCTATATTACAAGTTATGATATGTAAAACCAAACACGAAATCCAGGGGTGGTAACCACCCCCCTTTGATTTCGTGTTTGGTTTTACGTAACCACCCCCCTTGGTAGCCAGTGTTACAAAAAGCTTGGTAGCCCTAGGGTTAATAATACTTGAAATCTCATCATAATGATCGTCATCCATTGTTAAACGATATAATTATTGTGCTTGAGTTACTGCTTTCATCTATGCTTCTTTACGATATCTGGCGATTGAACGTCTAACACATGTATATATCGTGAATAGAAAACGATAAAAAGGTGTCTATTTCAGTTGGCATTATTATTGTATTTGAACACTTGTTATAGCGCCCCTTCAAGATTTCCACTCAGAGGCGCTCCCGACTACAGCGCGGACACTGAATCGGAGTTTCACGCCGAAGCGCATGAGCAATTGCGAGTGAAGGACTTGCCCAGGGTCCCTACGCGGCGGCTTTGATTAATGCTGTTGTCGCAGTTATTTCATAATTATCAATACTATTATTACAAATATAATTATTACAAATATAATTATAATAGCGATGATTATGATCATATTAACAATGATGATAAAATAACAATGATTCTTCATCATCAACATCATTTTGATGATCATTACTGGTCCTATTGTTCTGTCCGTCCTTCTGTCCGTCCTTCTGTCTGTCCTTCTGTCCGTCTTTCCGCCCGTCCTTCTGCCCGTCCTTCCGTCCTTCTGTCCGTCTTTTTGTCCGTCATTTTGTCCGTCCTTCTATCCGTCTGTCGCAAATGGAACTTTGGCAGACCGTCGAAGACAGAGCTGCAGTTATCCAGACACGTCAGAATGATTGTGCGAATCGAATTTTAATTGAACGAGAAACTTATCTGAAAAACATTGATATTTAATAATATAATGAAACAGAAATCTCTCTGCGTGCGTGCGTCTGTGGCGTGCTGTTACGCTGTTTGCCTATTATGCTGGAAGGGAGGAAGACAGTGGACCCTTAAAGCTGGAGCTGGAGATTTAAATTTAAACAGTGGCATAGATTCAAATTTGCGTTTAATTAAAGTCGGTAGCTGGCGCTGTTATCAACTTTAAACCGTCGCGTAGATTCAAATTGCCGTGTGATAACATTTGCGCTGCACGATAGTCTATTGCCCTGTATCATGGGCACGCGGGTCATTTTAAGTGGAGCGTGCGAGCTCCCTAAACTAACCGTCATAGGACGGGCAAACATCTATAGTAGTAGGCCTAATTGATAAGGACATCATTGTCCATCCGTGGATTCGTTAACATAACCAGAAAACCTTGTCGTGTGAAGTGTGAGTCGTGCGATAGTCTCGTTGGCGTACGCCGTACGGGATTGTCAGTCTCTTTCCTTCTTCTTCTTCTTCTTCTTCTTCTTCTTCCTCCATCTTCTTCTCCTGCTCCTGCTCCTCCTCCTCCTCCTCCTCCTCCTCCGCAACATACCCTTTTCTTCTTCTTCTTCTTCATCATTATCATCATCTTGTTGTTATGATTATCATCGTTCTTACTTTTGCTATTGTTATTATTATGGCATATATAGCTAGTCATCATCATCACCATCATCGTCCATTGTTAAACCCTATAATTATATATATTGTTCTTGAGTTACTGCTTTCAGCGATTCCTCTTTACAGCGAGTTTCTATCGCGTGATGTTGATATCTGGCGATTGAACGCATGACACTTATATATATAGCGTGAATACAAAGCGATAAAAAGGTGTCTGTTTCAGTTGGCATTATTAGTGCTGTTTTGGCAGTTATTTTTATCATTATATATATTATATTACATATATATTATTAGAAACATAATTATAATGCGATGATTATGATGAATAATTAATCATATTAACAATAACATTAATGATAATTATAAAACAATAATTGTATATTTGTTTACTTAATCATATGAGCAGACAACGCTGCTCCTTAACAAGTATTATGTTTGAGTGTTAAGTTTATAATAATGTTTAGTTTACCACGAAATTACTGTTCTATCCACTAGTAAAGATTTTTATAATAGACCCTAATATGTAGCCGTTCTTCGTCCACCTGTCCGTCATTCTGTTTGTCCTTCTGTCGTCCTTCTGTCGTCCTTCTGTCCGTCCTTCCGTCCGTCCTTATGTCAGTCCTTCAGTCCTTCTGTCTGTCCTTCCGTCCGTCCTTCTGTCCGTCCTTCTGTCCGTCCTTCTGTCTGTCCTTCTGTCCGTCCTTCTGTCCGTCCTTCTGTCCGTCCTTCTGTCCGTCCTTCTGTCTGTCCTTCTGTCCGTCCTTCTGTCCGTCCTTCTGTCCGTCCTTCTCCGTCCGTGTCCTGTCGTGTCCGTCCGTCCTTCTGTCCGTCCTTCTGTCCGTCCTTCTGTCTGTCCTTCTGTCCGTCCTTCTGTCCGTCCTTCTGTCCGTCCTTCTGTCCGTCCTTCTGTTTGTCCTTCTGTCTGTCCTTCTGTCCGTCCTTCTGTCCGTCCTTCTGTCTGTCCTTCTGTCCGTCCTCCCGTCCTCCTGTGCGTCCGTCCGTCCGTTTTTCTGTCCGTCCTTCTGCCTTTCTGTCTGTCCTTCTGTCCGTCCTTCTGTCCGTCCTTCTGTCTTCCTTCTGTCCGTCCTTCTGTCCGTCCTTCTGTCTGTCTTTCTGTCCGCCTGGGTTCCTTGGTTGCGACATCCCCCGACGTCGCCTGTGGGGAGCATTTGTCGGACGGAGGAATATTAATGGCGAGGTTAACGAAGAAATAGGGAATGATGTCACGTCTCTGCTCTCGATCTTTGTTAGAGTTAAGTGCTTCGATAAAATATGACACTACTTTTCCCTTCCCCTATCCCTTCCCTTCCGTTCCCTTCCCTTCCGTTCCCTTCCTTTCCCATATCGTCGCCTTCCTTTTATGCCCGTCCGTTCTATGTCATTTCCTTTCATTCCGTTCCTTCTTTTCCACATTCCCTTGTATTCCCTTTCCTTTCTTCCAGTTTCTTCACGTTCTTTCTATTTTCTCCATTTGGCAATATCTCCTTCTCTTTTCCATTTCATTGCCTTCCCTTTAATTCCATTCTATTTCCATCTCTTCCCTCTCCTTCCCTTCTATTCTCCTTGCATTCTCTTACCTTGCCTTCCCAACACTTCGTACCATATCCTCCCATTCCGCTCTACTTTTCTATCTTCCCTCCGCATTCATTCCATCTCTCCTAACTGCTCTTTTCGCCGATATCTTCTCTTCCTTCTCCTTGTCTTTCCATTCATTCCATTTTCCATTTTCCATCATTGCCTTCGAATCCCATCGTCGATCCGTGACCTCTAACCCACTGGGTCAACCATCCATCGTATATCTCAATCTAAACCTAGTTATTGCAAAAGTCCAAGAATCGATGCATGCATACGATATTACTCAACGGAATAACATCAGATTTCCACAGCTAAATGTCCGCTGTTGCTGTCCTTAATTTACCAGTAATACTAAATTTATTTTTATATTTATTTTATTAAAGTCAATTCTTTGGTTAGTTTATTAGTAGGTCTAAGTTTTTAAGTTGTAAGTTTGTTTGCAGTTTTTTTATTAATTAGTTTACTAGTAGATAGTTTGCTAGAATCTAGTTTGTAAGTAGGTTGTTTGTTAGTGGACAGTTTGCTAGTATTTAGCTTGTTAGAAGGTAGGTTGCTAGTGGGTAGCTTGTTAGTAGGCAGTTTGCTTAGTAACTAATCAATTTGTTTGTTTTCTGGCAACTTGTGGCAAGTAGCCTATGCATTTCCTTGTTCTATTCCATTTATTTCTATTTATTTATTAATCCATAAATTTTTTTCCATTCCATTCCAGTCACCAACTCTTTTCTTTCTTAGTTGTGACCTACCTCAAGAACTTTCCTTATCTCTACATATAAATTGCTCAACGACTTCTAACTGTTTAAGAATTAAATTGACACAGTTCTTTGAATGTTTCTCCTTTCTTCAAACACAGTTATTTCAAACGTACAATCAAAGTTCTTATCAATACAGCTCAACTGTAACTTCTAACATACAGCTCTCTAATGCATTAAAACATCTACTACACTGTATTGTTCAAATTTACTGTCATCAGCAGTTTCTAAGTTTGGCGCGCTAACTGCACGTGTAAAGAGAATCTACCGTCAGCCAATGTTTAGGCTACTTTAGGCCAAGCGCCCACGAGCCGACAGCGCAACTAAGGCCTAAGACTAAACCCGCTTAACAATCGATACACATTATATATATATATCAACCTAAAGAACACCTGTGCTCATTATATATGCAAAACATTTGTTCACATTACCTCCTTCCCTTTCTTTGGATTGAGCAAATTAAATTTAAAAATTTGCAAAATCATCATGTACTAAATTATGCAATAAACTTAATACTATATAATACAGTAAAATAATCAATCTTATAATCTAGATAAACAATCTGCTACAACATTTAATCGTCCTTTCTTATAATTAACTTCTACATCAAAAGTTTGCAGTGCTAAAGCCCAACGCACCAGTTTAGCAGACTTAGACATAGATTCAGTCAGATAAGTTAAAGGATTGTGATCGGTAAAGATGTGAACTTTAGATCCAATTATTATCTCTTTCAACTTATTTAGAGCCCAAACAATAGCATAGGCTTCTTTCTCCACAGTTGCCCATCTCTTCTGGGTGTCAGTCAACTTCTGACTTATAAATGACACAGGGCGCTCTATTCCCTTATCATCCATCTGCGTTAGCACAGCTCCTACTGCAAAATCACTACTATCGCAGTACAAATTAAAAGGTTTTCCAACATCAAAAACATATAAAACAACTTTAGAGCGTACAGCATCTTTAAGTAAATTAAATGCCTGTTGATGTCTATCAGTCCAATCAATCTTATCTGGAACATGTTTGCTTGTCAAATCAGATAGAGGCTTCGCAATCTGTGCAAAATCTTTGATAAACTGTCGATAGTAACCAAAAAATCCCAGCAATTGCTTAACTTGTTTCTTCGTTTCTGGAGTTTTCAAATTAATTAAACTTTCAATTCTATCTGGATTCATTTGAATCGTTCCAGAACCAACCACATGACCGATGAACTTTACCTCACTCTTACCAAAGATACATTTCTTTAAGTTCAGAGTAATGTTATGCAGTCTCATTTGCATTAAATATGCATCTAAATGCTGTAAATGAATCTTCCAATCATCTGAATGCACAGCAATGTCATCTACATAGGGCTCAGCAAATTCATTTATAGGCTGTAAAACCATGTTAATTGCTTTAACAAATGTTCTTCCTGAGTTGATCATTCCGAAAGGAACACGAGTAAACTCGTACAGTCCATTGTGAGTAACAAAAGCAGTTTTCCATTGATCAGTTTGCTTAACAGGACAAGTCCAGTAAGCACTTCGACAATCAAAAATCGAGATCACATTTGATTTTCCAACTTTGTGCAAAACATCTTTTACAATCGGCATCGGATATTTACAATCCACAGTGAACGAGTTAATGTATCTGTAGTCGCAGGCAAGTCTCAGAGAACCGTCTTTCTTTTTAACAATTACCAACGGACTTGCCATTCTGCTCGAAGATGGTTTTATAATGTTGGCTTGAAGCATTTCTTTAATTTGTCGTTCAACTTCTGCTCGATAGATGAGTGGAATTCGGTAAGCCATAAATTCTTTTTCACGAAATTCCGGTTTCAGTTCGATTTCATGTTCAACCAATGTACATAGTCCAGGCTTTTCAGAAAATCGATCAGAATATTTGTTCAGTATTTCCAGCAATTGTTTTTGTTGAGTCAATGTTAAATGGTTAATCTGATTGGGATCAAGATTCAGTGAGTTCTTTTCATCTTGCAAGTCATTCTTCGTCAGCAGTTCAACCACTGAACCAAAGTCTTCATCTTCTTCGACGATTAGTCCACAACTCATTGCTCTTGTAATGTACTTTCTGATTTTATTTGCGTGAATTATCTTTCGACAATCGTCACCCATATCAATCAAATAAGAGTACTTTGACCTTCGTTGTATAACAGTACATGGACCATGCCATCGTGAAATCAGTTTATTCGTTGAAGTCGGATATAACACAATGACTTTTTCACCCGGTTCAAATTCTTTATGTTTCGCTCTTTTGTTGTATTGATTCGTATACTGTAATTGCTTCTCTCGTGAATATGATTCTGCAAACAGTAATGCTTTTTCCATATTTGCTTTCATGTCTTTCAAGTACTTTTCTGGTTGGATTCCAATATGAGGTGGTAAATTAATTTCTCTTGTCCAACTTTCTTTTAGAATTGCCAATGGTCCACGCGGAATCTTTCCATACACCAACATATAAGGAGCAATTCCAGTAGTTGCATTCGGTACTTCTCGTAATGCCCACACTGTAAACGGAATTACTTTGTGCCATTGCCTTGGATTGTCAACAATTACATGATGGATCATTTTCTTGAATGTTTGGTTCCATCTTTCTACTAGTCCAGCTGCCTCTGGATGACCTGGCGTGTCAAATCTTGGACTACACCCCATTAAATTCAGAAATTCTCTTGTCAGACTCGCAGTAAAATTTGTTCCTTGGTCACTTGTGATCACTGAAGGTACACCAACGTTCATGAACAACTCCATCAAAGCATCACATACAGCTTTTGCAGTTAATGATTTCAACAGAAACACTGTAGGCCATCTGGTGCAAGAATCGACAATACATAAACAATACTTGTGACCTGCAGCAGATGCTGGCTCGATTGGTCCTACACAATCCACCGTAATTCTTCTAAACGCCACATCTTCTCTTGGAATTGGAGTGATAGGAACCCTGTCCATCACCAAACTTCTTGCCTTTAACTGACATTTCTCACATGATTTGCAAAATTTCACTATATCTCTTCTCATCTTTGGCCACGTAAAAGACAACTTTATTCGTTCTCTAGTTTTCTCTTCTCCAAGATGTCCTCCAAATACTGATTCGTGAGCCAACTCCATCACTTTCATTCGTCGCTCTTTTGGTAACACCAATTGATATATCGTTTGCTCTAATATTCGATATCTTTTGTACAGTAAGCCATTTACCACGCAGAATTCAGATTCTTTATCTGGCGCTAACGTCCACCATGCTTTCAATGATTCATCTTGTCTCTGCTGTTCTTCGAATTTCTTTGCGTCTGCAATCTGCATCTGTTGTTCTTCGTCTTTTTCATTTTCTTCAAACAAATCTCCTATCGCCACATCACAATCATTATCCTCTTTCGTTTCATTTAGATTACCATTCTTGCATGCAGCCATCTCTTGTTCACTCATCTCTGCTGTTATACCGTCTTGCATTAAACTTTGTTGATCATCACTTTCGTTTTCCTCTTCGCTTGAACTTTCAGTTTCACTTTCCTCTTCGACTTCTATCACTTTCTTTATGTATAAGAAATAAACTGATATCAAAGTAACATATTTGCACATCTCGGATGCACAAAAAGACTGCTTACTCATCTACTTCCCCATTCAATCGCCTAATAATATTACTAGTTCGCACTAACCCGATTTCTGACGTGCCACTGGTGTTGTTCATACAACTTGGTCAAATCTGGACCAGCCACTGATCCTTCCCGCAGCCTCTGTGGCGATGTGCATAGCATGGTGCATAATTATGTTCGAGGTCTGTCCGAAAAGACGTTTCTAATAATATTGTGGATTATATTTTTGGCTCATCATCTCGCTGATGATAACACTTGCAACCGGGTGGGTACGAAGTGCATAATATGCTAGAAGTAAAACTCCCTACTTTACCCTTTGTGCGTTATATTAGTCTGTCAATGCTATTGTGTTGAAAACTTAAACTGTTTGATTTTACTTATCGACCGTATCCTCTGTTCCTCTGTTTCCTCGGACTAACCGGATATCGACTGTGCCTATCTGCATGCAAACTACATGTAGATAGGCCTATCCATTTATTGTGTGTAATTGCCTTAAAACACAAAGACAGCGTGTGGCGATTAATGACCGCGATCCATCGATTGATTAAAGTCCGCCACCCATCGACTGATGATGCTTTGTGCAATATTACGACGGCGATAGAGGTCATTAGACTAGATTTAGTTGTAATCTCAAAATCTCTAAAACGCTACGTAGAAGCTGATAACAAGGAACCAGCTTATTCACGAGAGTTGCAAATGAAGTTCGTGAACTGCACTGATGGTTTCTTAGATGAAAAACTCCATCATAACTGAGTGTAAAACTTACCTCCTGTCGAACGTTGTAATGTGTGGGTCTCCGGTTGATTCGCAGACACCGGACGTAGCTTTGTCTTTTATAATTATCTACAGATACCATCGCTCATTGTTAATTTCACCCTGTGACGTGGTGTTGCAAAAGCGTCTTTAAAAAAAATTCTCGTAACATTTTTAGATATTTATATTCATCACAATTATGAATGACCGAAAATATTTAGACCTATTTGATTTAATTTTCTGTAATCTGCAACATAACGGTCTGCTCACTTAACGTGCTGGGTCTGTTAACTAATGGTTGCAGGTTCGAGTTTGTTGAGGATACTCCGTGTACCCTCTCTGGACTAGTTGTCTGAGCATGCGTGCCTCCTTCGCTGCCAACGTCACCTGGACATTAATCCGTAGTCGTCTGGCTGTCTACCTGTCTGCCTGACAAATGAATCTTGGCCGTGAATCGAACCTGGTCTTATCTGTGTGCCAATTGTGTTTAAATCGAGATCATTATTAATTACTGGTTTCCGCTAGGTTGTGACATTATTAATTACCGGTTTCCGCTAGGGTGTGACCGATTGGCATTTTACTTAACTCCACCTCACTCAATTGTGACAATCAGGTATCTTGCCAATTGCGAAGCCATTGCTGTAGGGGCCGTCCATAAAGTACGTCACGCTATTTTTGACCATTTTTACCCCCCCTCCCCTGTCACAAACTGTCACAAAACTCGGACCCCCCCCTAAAGTACGTCACACTTTCAACATAGAAATAATAATACTTCCGAAAGCAAGGCTAATACATAAACAAGGCTTCGCAACAGCATTATTACTAGCGCTCCTAGCGAGAGGAATCGTGAAAAACACATTCAGGAGATATGCATTTCATGCTATTTTGACATAAAACTAATTAAAATGTTTCAGAAAATTTTGAAAATTATTTTTAAAGCTATGAAATTCTACTAAAAAATAAAAATAAATTATAAATAAAATAAAAAAAATAAATGTGTGATGTCACACATGGCCTGACCCCTCCCCCCCTGTCACAAACTGTCACACTTTCTTAAACCCCCTGGAGCGTGACGTACTTTATGGACGGCCCCTAGGTAACATCATTACTGAACATTACCTGCAAGCTGTTTATAGGCTATTCGGCATTAATTTTTTTTTTACTTGCTTAAAAATTGGAAAGATAAGAGTGGGATAAGGACGAAACAACAAAGTTAAAAAATACATTAAACGAAAAAGTAAAGAAATAAATAAATTATTACGACGAAAAATGTAGCCTATGGAAACGAAAGTGAAAGAGCAGGAGAAAATGAATTTCACTTGCGGAACTGTTGCTTTCACGTCTGCGTCACGCTAAATAAATAATCAGAATCAGGACAAGGTCAAGAGAGCAGAATGAATTTTTCTAAAGTGTCGTCAAATGCCGTTGTGCTGCAGGATGGTACAAAAATTGAGGATTGCCCCTGCGTAAGCTTTACGGGCGTAATAAGTTATATGGATTAATCAATATGTTATTTTTCAGTCAGTAAATTTGTAAGCACGTACAGGAATGTCTGGCATTTGGAACTGGTGCCAGAAGAATTCCGGATTGGTTTCAACAGGTTTGAACCGCAGAACGGACGCTCTGTTCATAATTCCCGGCGTCGTCTGAGCTTTTATCATCTGCTCTGGCTGCCCTTTATCAGAGTCAAAACCGGCGAAGGTGATCGAACACTCCAACACTCCAAGACCGTCCTTTCGTGAGATGTCAGCCATGATCACGGAGAACTTACATGACGTCATGAAATTCGTCTCTGGACAGGAGATAGGTACAGTGGATTGGAAGTAGAGGGTCAACGGTTGAGTTCCCTCTTCGATTTCGATGCGAGGAGATGTGAAGGAACCTGGAGCGTTCGTCTATGACAACAACATTAAAAATATTATTAGAGAATTGATGATGGTTGGATGGATAAACAGGCGTTTAGAGGAACCGATGGACTTATAGATATATCGGTGGATGGACAGACAATAGATTGGATTAATCGGCGGACGGATGCACGAATATACAATTGTAAAGATGACAGAAACAGGAGGACGTGGGGAAATAGGACTATGAAAAATGCGAAGAAAAAATGCCAAAAAGAAGAAGAAGAAGAAGAAGAAGAAGAAGAAGAAGAAGAAGAAGAAGAAGAAGAAGAAGAAGAAGAAGAAGAAGAAGAAGAAGAAGAAGAAGAAGAAGAAGAAGAAGAAGAAGAAGAAGAAGAAGAAGAAGAAGAAGAAGAAGAAGAAGAAGAAGAAGAAGAAGAAGAAGAAGAAGAAGAAGAAGAAGAAGAAGAAGAAGAAGAAGAAGAAGAAGAAGAAGAAGAAGAAGAAGAAGAAGAAGAAGAAGAAGAAGAAGAAGAAGAAGAAGAAGAAGAAGAAGAAGAAGAAGAAGAAGAAGAAGAAGAAGAAGAAGAAGAAGAAGAAGAAGAAGAAGAAGAAGAAGAAGAAGAAGAAGAAGAAGAAGAAGAAGAAGAAGAAGAAGAAGAAGAAGAAGAAGAAGAAGAAGAAGAAGAAGAAGAAGAAGAAGAAGAAGAAGAAGAAGAAGAAGAAGAAGAAGAAGAAGAAGAAGAAGAAGAAGAAGAAGAAGAAGAAGAAGAAGAAGAAGATGAAGAAGAAGAAGATGAAGAAGAAGAAGAAGAAGAAGAAGAAGAAGAAGAAGAAGAAGAAGAAGAAGAAGAAGAAGAAGAAGAAGAAGAAGAAGAAGAAGAAGAAGAAGAAGAAGAAGAAGAAGAAGAAGAAGAAGAAGGAGGAGGAAGAGGACGAGGAGGACGAGAAGGAGGAGGAGAAGGAGGAGGAAGATGAGAAGAAGTCGAAGGAAAAGAAGAAGGTGAAGAAGAGGAAGAATAAGGCGAAAATAAGAAGGAGAAGCAGAATAATGAGAAAACGAAAAAGAATTAAAAGAAGAAGAAGAAAATGAGAAAGAATAAGAATGAAAAGAAGATGAAAGAGCAGAAGAGAATCAGCAGAAGATTTTGAAGAAAAAGTATGATGTATGATTATGATCACGACTGTAATCATAAAAATTAATGAATATGATAACGATGAAAAAGGAACAGAAACAAAAACATTGTGGTGGTTCTGAAAACCTTTCAGGGTTTTTTGACGCTATGATATCTTGCCAATTTGAATCAGCATAATTATAATGAATGCGGTTCGATAATATTTACCTTTTTCAGAAAGAGGAAGGCTAGGTTGATAATAATATTATAGGCCTATGTTACCTTTTCCCTGTAGACTAAGATTAGACCATCGTCAGTGGCAGCCACAGAATATCTTTTAACACTGGACTTGATTTATCAACACCGATCGTTGTAATTCTTTTGCCAAAATTATAGTGGCTCCGATGAATTAATTATATGACTGATATTGTATTAATTGAAATGAAAGGCCACGCTCAAACCAATGAAGCTTATCGTACATCACATTACATAAACTCACGTAGTCGAATCGAAATCTTCTTCTGTTTTCTTTACTATGTCAGATTTCATCCTAGGTTCACAAATGGCTTGTGATTTATGATTACGATTTCGCTCTAAACCATCATCGACAGTTGTGTAGGACTTCGTGATAATAGCGCTATAGAAGTCGTAGGAGTAGATTAGGTCACAGTTTAGATCACGAATTGAGCCGAGAGAATATAGTAAAGGGTAACTCAATTAGAAACTATTGTCACTTACTAAGCTGTATTTGATGCCAACGAAAAATGTTCCTTGAGCCTGACGGTAGTCGCTGCGCCGATTTTCCAACATTTTCCAGTACGAACGAACCTTGCATCCGACCTGAAAATCCATTTTAATGGGAAAAAGAGTGACAAAGATTCCCACTAACGAGAAGGAATTCGTTCTAAGTGTACAGTTGTATTGCATATTATAAGAGACTATGGACACACATGAAGATTTTTATCACGATTGAGTATTTCTCTGAACAAGATCCACATAAAATTATAGACTTCAGATTCAACATCCAATAATATTGAAATCTATGTAGCATATATGACTTAACATAACAGTACTACATAAGAACATTACATAGCGGCATGTTATAACATAGAATAATTTAACATAATGTAATCAATCAGTCAGTAAAAATGTATATAGCGCCCATTAAGATCTCCACAGAGAGGCGCTCTTTCCCAGGTCAGAGGGGAAAACAGTCTTAAGGAGCCGAAAGAACGGCAGGGAAGGACTCGAGGTAGCCGTTCCACGTAACTGGGCCGATTACAGAAAACACCGTGGGCAGCAGAGCGAAGGAGAAGGAGACGGGGCGACAGAGCTCCCGGAAGTACGCGGGCACGTCCCCCGAAACGAACCATCAGACCAGGGAAGAGATCCGGAAATAGACGCGCTGGGGAAAGGGAAACCAGTGCAGGACCTCCCGCATATAGTGTGAGTCGACGTTATAACCTTGGCGAAATCTCCTATAAGTCATGCATGCTGCCGCCCAATTGGCATCAACACCATCATCATCAGGCTTCGAACAAATGATCTCCATTGTGCTCGGTCCTATGTCAGTGCCAGCGTCAGTACCAATCTCTATGTAAGTCCAAATCTTGCCATATCTTCGGTTATATTGTCAATACAGAACATTCTTGGTCATCCAGCGTTTCTCCTTCCTTCGAACCTTGCAGGAGGAGCGCCCTTGCGGCTGCCGGTCTAGTATTTTCACCTTCTGTAAACTAGAGAAATATTGCGTGTTCTCGTGTTATAAACTACGGCTTTTTGGATTAATACAAGCGAGTGTGAGGCTAGATCACAGAACTGGGATTACTGTTAAAAACTGTTGTCAACTACAGGGTGGGCCAAAAAAAAGGAACCCCTGCGGTTTTTTGCTAATATTTCAGCCAAAAGTAAGACTTTTTAAATGAAGTTCCACAGGCTGAAAGGAAATTCATATTTACGTACACTGGCCAAATTTCACGAAAACATATCAAACAGAACAAAAGTTATATCACTTTTAGTGAGTCCACCCACTGTTTTTGATGGTCCAAAAACATGCAACGCATAAAAAATTATCAAAAAACGATTTTATTAAGTCGCATCTCAAATGATTGTTATCAAACAAACTTGATATTGCCAGATAATTATTACTATTATTTAGAAAGAAACGGGGTAACAGCGTAGCTGCAAGTTACTGTGACGTCATTTAGCAAGAACTTGGTAAATAATGAATTTTTAGATTAATAATTTCAATTAAAACAATGAAATTGAAATTTCTAAAAAATCAAAATGGACAGTGTCAATGACAGACAAAATGCCATGCAGACACTTCATGAGCAGGGTCTTTGAGCTAAAGCTCTAATTGCCGCTTGCTCTGATAAACAGTGGAAGCCGAGTACCGTTAAAAATATGCCGCCGCGTTAATGAAAGGAAAGTCGGCTCTGGAAAGTCGTAGGAGCAGTGGAAGGCCGAAATGTGTCCGCACTCAAACAAATGGATTATCAAGTATGGGAAGCTATGCTGGAGAAATACCACAATCTGTGATCAAAGCCAAAAACGCTAAAAGAATTGAAGGTCACATTGAAGTTGATATGGAAGTTGATATGGTCGCATTGAAGTTTATGTGGGAAGATTTACCTCTGGAACCAATCAACAAAGACATCAAAGCTTTACAAAAAGACTCAGAACATGTATGGATACTGGTGGTGGACACATTGAACTCAAGTTGTGAAACAATAGTCAAGTTTGTTTGATAACAATTATTTGAGAAGTGACTTATTAAAACCGGTTTTTGTTGCTTTTGGTTGCGTTACATTTTTGAACCATCAAAAATCAGTGGGTGGACTCACTAAAAGTGATATAACTTTTGTTCTGTTTGATATGTTTTCGTGAAATTTGGCCAGTGTACGTAAATATGAATTTCCTTTAAACCTGTGAAACTTGATTTAAAAATTCTTGCTTTTGGCCGAAATATTAGCCAAAAACCGTAGGGGGTTCCTTTTTTTTGGCCCACCCTGTAGAAGCGAACTTTACCGAAAGTAAAGAATTTTCATGTTAGACTAAAGAGAAGTGCAATGAAGCGTGTCGCTCGCTGGTTAAGGCCTGGACAGTCGAATGAACAACCTACCGTACACCGGTACAGTGTGCCTGTATTGTACGCCCTACGTCTTGGTGCGTCTGTACTGAGCCCGAAGGGTAATACGAATGAAACAATGAGAACACTCAAGCAATTGGGAATCTTTCGCTTTCGAGGAACCAGAGGAGGTCGTAATAAAAGAAGAATAATAACAGTGGTCTGTTCGGCAAGAATGGTAACACCGAGAGATAAACGTCGGCGGACGCGTCATCAGAGTATCAGGGACCTGTCCTGTTTGGTTCCGGTCACGATGGTTGAGGTGCCAGAGGGAAATCGTCGGACTATTGGCCTGAGGAGCACAGCTGACCCCCCCTGGAATCTACATCGTTAATGCGCGCTCGCTGGCGAAGTTAGGAGCCTTGGATCACCTGGCAGCCGAGCTTATGGGGTATGGTCTTGATGTTGCTATCGTTTCTGAAACGCACTTTAAGGAGCGCCATCAAGAAGAAGTGTGCCGATTAATGGGATTTCGGACATTTAGAAGAGATAGAAGAGGGAGAAGAGGTGGCGGGGTAGCCATCTACGTGCGAGACACCCTACAAGCAAGTGAGTGTCAGCATACTGATCTTCAGGAAAACATCGAGCTTCTATGGGTCAAGATTTGCTCACCAATGGGGACAATGTATGTTGGAGCCCTCTACCACCCGCCTAAGCCGACGTACAACAATGAAACTCTTTTTGACAGCCTAGAGAGGACAGTCGACGAATTAAACCGAGGCGGAGGAGAAGAACTGATTGTCTTGGGTGGCGATTTTAATCGCCTCGAGGTCAGGGAGGTCACCGAACGTACAGGTCTGTACCCACTGGTTTCCGAACCAACCCGGGGAAGCAATACGTTGGACATGTTCATGGTCTCACGCCCAGGACTGTATAACATCAAAGTAATAACATCAGTGATAAACACCGACCATAACCATAGTGGCAACGACAGGTGGAAGATTAACCGATCTAAACAAGAGGAGTTCAAAGGTCACCTTCCGGAGAAGATCGCCGGACCAACATGCCAGCCTTTTGAAGAGCCTGCAGACAGTTAATGACGATGAGATCGTGAGTATCACCGACCCCCAGGAGGCCTGGGATAAGTTTTATGAGGACGCAAAAGTTCGCCTGGAGCACTACTATCCAATCAGGGTAATAACCATCACTTCGAAAGATCCGGACTACATCACTCCAGAAATTAAGCATCTCCTCCGCATGAAAAACCGATGCTTGAGGCACGGGAAAATCGAAAAAGCCGAGTCCATTGCGAGGCGAGTGTCAAAGGCCATCCTTAAAGTAACGTCGGCAACATTTAAAGATGAGGACCTCAAAAACGGTACAAAGGCCCTATGGGATAAGGTCAACTCGCTAACGAAGAAGCCTAATACATCCTCCACACAATCGGAGGTCAATGCAGAGGACCTTAACAGCCTCTTCGCTGCAGCCTCGACGGACCCTTGCTACACGAAGCCGAGTCTAAAGCAAACGGCCAATCACGAACTCGGAATGGTGACGGAGCAAAGTGTCTTCAACATTCTTGACCATTTGCATCATACGTTAGAGGTGGAAGATGGGCTGCCGGCCTGGTTCGTGCGGTTGACTGCCCCGGGCTATGCCGGGATATTGGCACATCTAATAAATCGGTCGCTTGACGTTTCACACGTTCCCTCACAGTGGAAGACCGCAATCATTCGACCGAAGGCTAAGGTTGCTTCACCGTGCACTCCGGCGGATTACCGTCCCATCTCAGTGCTTCCGATCTTGTCACGGATAGTGGACCGGACATACTTATATCCAAATTTTGAGAAGATGCCGCCGCCTCTATCGTTGGACGACCAATATGCGTTCCGTCCAACTGGATCAACCACGGCAGCACTGGTCGCAATCTTACAAAGCATAACAGAGATGCTCGAAACCAACGAATATGTCATCGTGATATCAATGGACTACACAAGGATCCTGAGTGGCCGAGTGGGTTGGTAGCCCGCTCGTCACGCCGGCGCCCCGGGTTCGCTTCCCGGTCGGGTCGGTTTATCAGAGATTAATTTCTCGGATCTTTACTGCGGGTGGCTCGGTCGCATTATAAACGTGGAGTACAATACAACACACAATACAACACATCACAATACAACTGGGGCGCGGTGGTATAGGGGTATGTTCGGTGCCTTGCAGCTGGAGGGTTGCGGGTTCGAATCCACCTCAAAAGCCGCCGCGTAGGGACCCTGGGCAAGTCCTTCACTCGCAATTGCTCATGCGCTTCGGCGTGAAACTCCGATTCAGCGTTCGCGCAGTAGTCGGGAGCGCCTCTGAATGGGAAATCTGGTAGGGGCGCTATAACAAGTGTTCAAATACAATACAATACAATACAATACACAAAGGCTTTTGATTCTATCCGACACGCGGCAATTACAGAAGCACTCTCCAGGCTTGACATGCCGGATAGTATTTTCAACTGGCTTGTCAGGTACCTTGAAGACAGAAGGCATGTTACGAGTTTTGAAGGCCTAATATCCTCTGTTGCGACCATCAACGCCAGTGTGGTCCAGTGTGGTCCTTGGCCCCCCTGAATATTTCACCGGAACGGCGGACCTCCATCCAGTGGACAACCAGAATCGGCTCCCAAAATACGCGGACGATTCGTACTTACTTATTGGATCGCGTAACATCGGAACAGCACAGATTGAGCTCCAGAATATCTCATCATGGGCTAAAAGTAAGAACCTGCATATCAACCACGCCAAGACCCGTGAGATGGTAGTCGTGCGACGCAACAAGTCCTCCCTTGCTTCTCAGCCATCAGTCACCGGCGTCAAGAGATCGACGACCATCAAAATCCTCGGCGTAACAATTGGAGAGAAACTGACAGTTACGGAACATGTTGACAATATCCTGAGTTCCTGTTCCTCATCCATGTACGCACTTAAAACTCTACGAGGGCGAGGTATGCCAACACAGGCCCTACACGAGGTAACACGAGCAACAACGATGGCGAGACTGATGTACGCGTCTCCGGCGTGGTGGGGGTTCCTGAGTGGAGGAGACCGTGATCGCTTCGAACGCTTCACCAATCGACTTAGGCGAGCTGGGTTTCTGCCGCAGGAGGCCCCAACAGTTGAAAGTTTGGCTAACCGAGCTGACGACGCGCTGTTTAAGGCCATAATAAGCGAGCCTAAACACGTTCTACGTCGAATGTGCCACGAGCGACAGGAGAGCCGATACAATCTGCGACTCAGGCCCCACCCCTTTGCCCTGCCAGCCAAGGATAGCAAGAACTTTTTACCACGCCAGATGTTCAAAGACATTTACTAGCAGCTGTCTGAATCCTCGCTGTCGTTTGGCCTCACTCTCAATACTATAATCCAATCCAATTTGCCCCATTAGAACTATACCAATTATAGTGCTGAACAGTGCATTATCTAGGCCTAAAGCTATAATAGTACTATAGTCTCTAATACTATAACTGCATAATCATGCATTGATGTTACTTGTTGCGTCTTGACAGCAAGTTATGAAATAAACGAAAATACAATACAATTTTGTGCATTGCGTGGAATTTTATCAGCTAGCGCTCTCTCCACGTAATATGCAAATCATCGGAGACTTCGCTGAACGACTTTGTCTAGCGGAGTTGTTTGAACACCTAATTACTATCGTAACTTCATCATTTCACATTTCTGTAGTTTTGTTACCCGTGCAATTTTCCGTAGCCAAATTAACTTTGTACAGCATTACATGGTATGACATATATTATCATATTGTATTGTATTGTATTGTATCTAAAGATTTATATAGCGCCTCTCTCAGAATAACTATTCAGAAGCACTCTCAGCACGAAAACCCGGGGGAAAAGAAACGTCTTTAAAGAACGAGAGACCAAAGAGGAAAAACTAGTCATTAGTTTAGCCCTTAATGAGGGGGGAAGGTCATTCCAAGTAGAGGGACCAACCACAGCAAATGCCCAGAGCGCAAGGAACGAGATGAGGTCGCAGATAACGGCTTTCGCATGTAGTCAGAAAGATACTTTGGGGCACTGCTCAGCTGCGCCTTTGAGACTAGAAAGAGGATCTTATAATGGATGCGCGCAGTGATAGGAAGCCAGTGCAAGACATCAAGCATATATGTAGAGATATGCGAAAAGCGAGGGAGTCGGGCTATGAGCCTAGCTGAAGCATTTAAGACCGATTGAAGGGGAGAAAGACGCTGCTTCGAGAGACCCACAAGAAGTGAGTTGCAGTAGTCAAGTCGGGAACAGATACATGTAGCATCACATAGTATAACGCAACAGAGCATAACATAGCAAGGCCAGTGACGCAATATAAGTGTGAACCACCCTCCAATCAATGATCTATACACAAAGTTTGGCTCAGTCCACTGGAACCCACTACCGTTGGATAATGTACCTAGTTCACTGCTCTGTATGCTACCGTTCTGCGTCCACGTGATGTAACTGACTCCCAAGTCATTCTGTAGTAATTTCTCAAGTTGCTTTAAGTTTTACCGAGTATGAATTAACATCGCAATTGTGGGCGTTAGGCGATTATGGATCGATTCCTTGTGAGATAAGATAGAGACGCTATATAAACCTCTAATTCGTTTGATAAGATGAGTATCATGTTAACTTAACCCAGTTATAATCCTAAGAAATCCCTGTATAATGTTTAAGAACCAGTAATGACGTTAAGAAAATCTAGTAGTAATTTTATGAAAACTTACTTAGAGATTTTAGAATATCAATATTTATAATTTAGTGATTTTAGAATATCAATATTTATAATTTAGTGATTTTAGAATATCAATATTTATAATGTCGAGAACACCCAGTAATAACAGTAAGAAAACCCAGTAAAAAGGTT
Source organism: Aporrectodea caliginosa (assembly GCA_020284085.1). Taxonomy (NCBI): domain Eukaryota; kingdom Metazoa; phylum Annelida; class Clitellata; order Crassiclitellata; family Lumbricidae; genus Aporrectodea; species Aporrectodea caliginosa. The sequence continues at coordinate 526,369 of JACEVL010000521.1, forward strand.
AGGAAACCCCATTGTAATGCTATGAAAGCCCAGTAGGCCTAATCATATTAAGGTAACCGAGCAAAAATGTTAAGATAACACAGTAATATAATGTTAAGAAGAGCTACTTATGTTGTTTAGAAAAACCTGTAATGATGTTAAGAAAACCTAAAAATATAGCTTACAAAGAACAAAATAATGAATTAAATTGGCATTGAATATTTCCAAACGCTACTAGCCTACCACTAAATACTATTAGAAATTGTATCATCGATGTCTATGGCGATCCAGATAATGTACTGACCGTCTTTCCAACTTGACCTTTGAGCTCTTTGGACCACAGATTAACGCTGAGTTTGGATCCATCTGTTTTCTTCGGAGGCACGCTGGGCACTTCCTGTCCGTTGAAGGTGAAGACAACCTCGAACTGTTCTCCCATCCTATGTTCACCCGGATTCGTCCATTGAACTTTGCAGGTGAAGTGGAAATCGTCATATTTTTCTGTCCCCATCAGAGTCTTCTTGACGGTGGTCGGCCCCTCGAAAACCGGATCAGTCATGATTGGGTGCGGCTCTAGTTCAAGAATTTCAGCAGAAGATGATTATCATTTATACTACGACGAAATAAGCTTTAAAGCTTAAAGATTAAGCAATAAGCCGTATTTTTTTAAATTTCGTATAAACCTGTTTCCTATTAGCAATATTATAAATAATAATCATTTTTAATGATGTTATTCATCGCTGTGCTTCTTACTTCTGATGATTCGAATAATGAAGATAATAGCAACATTATATAAACCGCTAATCGTCACAATTTATGATGTAATTATTAATAAATTGCATTGTAACATTTTATTACATCTGTTATGGTCGAACAAGACCAAGGATCATATGTTGGAGAGATGATTTTTCATGCATGTACAAATGCATATTTCTATGTATATATCTATAATAATACAGATACATGTATATACATAGAAATATTATAATTATGCTTGCATGCATATAATTATTACACATCCGTGTACCTATGGACATGTATATGTAGAGCTATGTAGGCATGCATCTAGGTATGCATCTTTTTATGCTTCTAAGTATGTTTGTATGCAAGTATGCTTGGATTATGTGTATTCATATGTAAAGTGTGCATGTGCCTATCAAAAGCTTCTGCAAATGTGATGTTTTATTTACGTGTGCATGATTTGCTGTTGGGGTTCCAGGCTGTTCCCTTAGCGCAGACATCTCCATCTCCGGAGCAGTAGGCCATGTCGCATCTTGGCAATCGTTTCAGAAGATAAACGTAGTAGTCATCGTCACCTGCTGCAGCAGCCCGACAGAACTTAACCTTGATATTCGATCTCCATCCTCCGCAACAGTCATTGCCTTGAGGAGAACAGACGTCAACATCTTTCGGACCCGGATCAGCAGCTGTTGAAACACAACATGATATCTATCACCGTTCATATTAGTGAGTCAGCAGGTCTGTAAGATGATGAATACAATGCGAACTGTTACGATGGAATGACAGTTTAAAGTTGAAAAGATTATGCACTGTTCATAAATAGGGGAGACCGGGGTTGGATGCAACAGGTGTTGGTTGCAACACTATCGCTAGTTAAGCGCTAAATAACAGCAGCGTAAAATCAAATCACCTACCTTGTAAGGAATATATTTTAGGTCAACGTGACTTAATTTCTTGGCAGGCAGTTGATTTGAACTACCGAAAAAAGTTAAAATTTATTTTCAGACATCAAAAGTAAATATTTCGGTTTTGTGTTTTTTCGTAATGTAGCTTAATGTGTTGAAGCAATTTAGTGTTGTTTGGTGCCATAAGTTGAACAAGGAATTGGGCTTGAAAATGCATTTAGTCATTTTATTTAAAACCAACGCTGTCGATAAAAATTTTCTATAACAATGTCTATGCATTGCTTCGGGGTTGGTTGCAACATTTTAATCGGGGTTGGTTGCAACATGTTTTATTAGCTGAATCACTGGTTAGGCCTAATTTGGAGTACTGTGTGCAAGTGTGGTGTCCTTACCTGAGACAAGATGTAGAAAAACTAGAGAAAATACAAAGGAGAGCAACGAAGATGATAAAGGGATTCGGCAACCTGGCATATGAAGAAAGACTGAGGAGATGCAAGCTGACAACATTAGAGAAAAGGAGAGATAGAGGAGACTTAATAGAGACATTCAAGATAGTGACAGGAAGAGACAAGATACCAGCACAGAGGCTATTTAAATTCTCAGTTGATAAGAGAACTCGAGGACACAGATACAAGATCAATAAGGAAACAGCTGGGACAATAATGCAAAGATTCTTCAGTACAAGAGTAGTTAACAGTTGGAACAAGTTGGACGATGAAATTGTTCTGCGGATTCGGTGATGGAATTCAAGAAGAGGCTCACTAAGATTGGATATTAGGTCAAGATGCATTGGATAAGACTTGAGAGAGTGGCTCTGACACAGATGCAAGTCTTCTGAGCCACTATAAACCATGTTATGTTATGTTATGTTATGTTAATGTTTGTATGGTTTAAAATGCACCATTTAAGAATAATGATTTGGTTTGGCAAATGTTTTCTTGGGAACGGGTTCACCAAGCCCCCTCCCACACCTTTAGCCCCGTTTTTCTCAAGCACCTTCGACATCCTGGCCCACCACTTGCTGGAAAATTTTGCCACTGGCCCACCATTAACAAAGGTTTGACACCCCTGGACTTTAGTCCGTTAATAATGGGTGGCAATAAGCGAGTCAGTAGGCAAATAACACTCCCGTTTTCCTTTTTTGGTTACAATTTGAAGGCTTGAAAAAGCTCTACAATTTTAATTGAATCTTGAACATTAGGCAATGCAGCCTAAATAGGTAGAAGTAGTTCAAGTAGACTAGCCTGCTATGGAGGCTATACGCCTATCGAGTATTTATATATCGGACATTTTACATGACGATTATTGCAGCAAAACAATTTAATATCTTGACTGATGCTTTTGATCAGATTTAATTTTGAAGTTCTTCAATCTATTACAATTTTATATGTAGGCAGGCCTCGGTTTGCCCTAGGCAATGCAACCTACGTTGAATAATTATACTACTTTCAATACTGTTGCAACCTTCCCCCAGGGTCGTTGCAACCAACCCCGGCCCGGGGTGGTTGCAACACTTTGAAGCCCTCTGTTCAGCTAGCTATTGTGGTTACATCCTTGATCACTGAGATTGTCACTATAGCTTGTTTTGGTGCTGAGATATACAGGATATCTATGGGCTAAACAATTTTCACGTTGTTCCAAAACTAAAAAGATAGCACATGAAAATATGAAAATTGTTGCAACCAACCCCGGTCTCCCCTACATGCAATTATCACACAGTCATATAGACCCTACATATGAATACATTCATTATTATGTGTATATGAGTGTAATTAATAAGACAATGTAAACTTTTCATATAAATATATGATATCTATCAACGCTTATATTAGTGAATAAGTTAGTCAGCCATAGTCGCTAAAATGATGAAGACGATGGTGATGATGACAATGTAACGTCGAGAAGAATATGTGTTTGTTATAAACACAGACGTAATCAAATAAATGCAGACGTGTATGTACATGTGTATGTATGTGTAATTAATAATGTAATGTAATAATGTAGCGCTTTAAGACACCCTCGAAGGCGCTTATTTTGGTGGTGCAGTAGTAGCTTGGTAAATAGAGCTTTTAGAGAACCCTCTCAATGCACTAAAACACGACTATTACACAAAACACCGTTATATAATTGTTCTAACAAGTCATAATTCATGGTTACCCTGAGTGATAAGTACAGTAACTGTAGTGTACATACATACATACAGTCTGGCAACAGGATGACATTGTACTTATCTGAGTAGTCATAAATTCAGAGAGAGAGAGAGTGAGATAGAGACAGACAGACAGACAGAGACACAGAGACAGAGACAAAGAGAGCGATAGAGAAAGAGAGACAGACAGACAGACAGACAGACAGACACAGAGACACAGAGACAAAGAGAGCGATAGAGAAAGAGAGAGAGAGACAGACAGACAGACAGAGACAGAGACAGACAGACAGAAAGACAGACAGAGAGAAGGAGAAGAAGAACGTTATGTTGTAGAAACCCAGTATGCATTACATCCTTCTTGATCGGACAATGCTACTCTGGGCCACGAATAGTTAGAGCGCTTCCTCTGTAACGCGTCTACAAATGCGCGTTCGAGCATCCATTGTGTAAGGCCTTGAAAAAGCTCTTCACGCTCAAAACTGTTCAGCATCATCGATGTTCCTTCGCATGGTCGTTTGTATACTTTAGACTTTTAAAGGAGAGAACACATGTGAAATACAGCTGCCGTATTTATCGCACTGTGTTTGTTAAAGTGGCGTACGTAAGCCCTGTACAACACAATTAGTGGATCATCCTATTTCATGGCCCAAGGTATTCAAGTAACCTCTACGACGAAAGCCATTCTGTCGCTAGCTAAGAAAAACCTTTTCAATACATTAGATCTAGACTCTAGAGCACAATGTTACTAGCACTTCCCTACAATGACATACAGTGCACTGCACTTTCAATCGGTATAAGTCAATCCGAACAAGTGCTCTCTTATGGCAGCGATTGAACCCCAGTTCCAGCAGATTCGCTGCATTATATTCGCCCAAATTAATTCCTTAAGAAGAATTAATCCGTTACGAACTGCTGGGGATATAATACGTTTCATCCATTGTCCATCCAGAGAACACTGGGTAGGCGGTACCACACAGACACACATGCACTTATTGGAACATTTCTAAGTTACTTACCTGCTCACTAACTGACTTGCTTACTTACTTATTTGCTTATCTATGCTCACCATGCAGACAAGCACAGATTAAATTAATACCGGAAATGCTTCGCTCAGGTGGGCACGAACATTGCAAATGTTGTCTAAAATATGGCGGACGTTACGGGAACATTTAATTTCTAGCTTCTAAATCGTCAATGTCTAATTCACGAGGCATCAACCAATGGTACTCCAAAACCAAGTCAAGTATCGGTTCATTATACAGAAGATCAGTCTGCTTAGAACGAGAGGCAGCCTATAGTAAATGAGCAGATTGAAAAGGGTAAGTATTAGGTTATGAACGAAATGACATAAGCGTATGAGCAGATTGAACAGATACACAGAGAGAGAGAGCGTTCTAAAATTTGGATCCAACAACCAGAAAAGGTCGTTCACATAGCCTACCAGCATCAGTCCAAATATCTAAGCTATTTAGAGTGATAACCACCTGTCGGATGGGTTCCTCTTATCTAGACAGGTTGTTCCGTTCCACACTTGAGTTGTGGGACGCATGCGTCGTGTATTTTCTGCGGGGGAAGCGTTTGGAATCTATACCAGACCTCTGAAACGACAGTCACGGTAAGAGTTAACACCTGTTCAACCATGCATTAAATGTGCACGACTTGATTACTATAATTAAACGTGCTGCGGTGAATTGAAAGGATGAGTGAGTGATTGAATGAAGTAATTAAAAAATCATTGAAGGATCGACTGAATGAAATAAAATAAAAGGGCGAATGAATGTGTCAATGAAATTATTGAATCGACAAGGAGTATATGAGTCGATGATTCAGCGAAATATTGATCATTCATAGAATCAAACAAACAACGATTCAGTGAATCAATGAATCTGTATTTTGATGTCTCGATGGCTATTTGAATCAGTTAATGAATTTCTTTGATGAAACAAATCTATTAATCGACGATGAAGCGAATCAACAGTGGGCTACAGTGAAGCAACTGATCCATGAATCGATGATCATACTTTCGTCGATGTCTTTGTCGCAGATGTTGGGCTCGCCTCCAGGTGCCCTGTAACGAATACTGCGTCTCTCGTCCGTTATGCTGACATAATTTTCGCACGGATCACCCTGTCCCTTCTGACCTTGCTGACCCTGCTGGCCGGTTGTCATGGCAACGAAGCAGACTACCAAACATGCAATCAAATGTAGCGACTTACACAATTATAGAGTAAGGCAGCAGTCCAGATTTGGAATTCAATCGACTAAATGTTTTCGAATTTGCGGTGCTCTGCGACATAGCCGCGCTGAAACTGTAATGCTACTTTTAGATTGCCATAGCTACCATTGAGTCGCAATGAGTCCGTGTCTAATGCTTATGGACCGATGGAACACCAAAACGAAATCATAATCATGCAGGTCAGCGTCCAGAAGATCAGCCCACTAAGACAGCCTAATCATTACAGTGTGATTCTCGTTAACGATAACGATAACGAAAATGTTCGTTAACGAAAATAAAATGATTTCGTTAACGATAACTATAACTATAACTAAAAATATCATTAACTATAACTATAACTATAACGAAAATAACAATAACGAAAATCCATCTTTATTTTCGTTAATACAAATGATAAAAATAGGAAGTGCAATATGGACGATTCGACATAAATGAGAACGAAAAATGCGATATTTTTATTATGCAATCTATCAGTTACTTTGGAAACTCGTATATTCATGATGCTGAATGGACCCATGCTTCAAAGGCTCTCAAAGCTCTGAGCAAATTGTGAGACAGCGTGTTACTACGCACAATTTTGCGTATAGCCTTAATTATTGTAACTAATTAGTAACTAAAATTAACTAAAATAAAAATCCATTAACTATAATTATAACTATAACTAAAAAATAATACTAACTATAACTATAACTATAACTAAAAGAAAAAAACCATTAACTATAACTGTAACTATGACTAAAATAAAATCTGTAAGGAGAATCACACTGAATCGTTAAGTAGAAATTTCGTTGCTAAAGCAAATGGGCACCAGTTTATTCGCGAGGACTGCGTTATGTGAGAGGGATTGTCCAGAGCTGTCCAGTGCAGAACCGAATCCGGCGGCTGCTAGAGAGACGAGAGAGTGGAGACAGGGATCCTGCTTAGCCAGTCGTTGACAACCTGCTTTGTCACGCCTTTTATAACTCATACTCGTTACAATTTAGGATTGCTGGGGCAAACCAGCCTGGTTGACTATCAAGGCCATCTGAAGGCATGTGGGATATTTTGATACGGCTTTACCTTACAACAAATACGAGACACTGTGCTTTCTTCTGCGTTCGTTTATCCTTCTGGAACATTCTTCTACTCAACATTAGAAGTTTTCCGCCACAAAAAGCTCCGGAAACATTTCCAGCTTCTCTATAGACGTACCCTTTTTGGTGCGCTAGATATATTTCAGCGTGTATCAAAAGTGACGAATAGTCGCTATATATAAGCGCCCAAATACATGCATTTACAAGAATATGCCAAATGGAAATGAGTTTAGGTCTAAACTGGTCTTACCTGTCAAGAGGAGAAGACGATGCATTTCGACCATGATAGAAGTCTCTCTGGTCGTCTTTCAACTTACGGTTAAGCCGAACGATTTGACGTCGTAAGCGGCCTCAGTGCTCAAAATGAAATTTCAACCGTTGTCTATAATAAGATATACCGGTAACAAATTGATGACTGTGAATTTGTTATGTACTCAAATTCATTCATTCCAACATTTATATAACGCCCATTCAAGCTTCCTATCAAGTATGTTTAAATACTCGTAGGTGCCTACGTACATGTTTGAAAAGTCCGTGCGCGTATATCAGTGAACAAAGCACTGAATATTAAAGTATAGTTAAACATTTGATCTCTATTTCTTTTATTCTGTCGTGTTAAAGGGTGTTAAGGCTATTATGTTAATAACTCGTCATTTAAGCCAATTTGTTGTCAAATAGGTGACCGTAATAAGCCGAAATTCAGCCCACTCTGGATATGCCTTTTGTATCCCTGAAACATTTTGTATACTGCATTTTGTGCTGTTTGTAATTTACCAGGGCTGTTAATATTGCGATAAAGTATTGCAATACTTGGTATGGCAGATACTTTTTCATTATCGCAACTTTCCGGAACTTGGTGTTATTATCCACTTCACCAAATGTTGTTCTTGTTTTGTCACACTAAATTGGAACAACCAGCCGTAGATAAGTTTCATAGAGTGGCCATGGGAATTAGAATAGATGGCATTTAGGTTAGTAATCTATCCTCTATGGAATGTCACGGCAACAACACTGATTTTGTATGGGTCATTGGCCGTCATTTGTCTTTTGATGATTTGACCAGTTTTAACGACTATTTTCAGTAGACTGCAGATCTCACGATAGGCTGAATACAGTGATATGGACAGGGTGAATAATTTTTGGTAATGGAATATCGAGTTACTGCGGTCGTCCCGGATTGACAAATTGAAAGTCGGCAGCCCTATGTTGACTTGGAAATAATTATAGGCAATAATAATGATGATGACAATTTATATGGCGCCGTAGCTAAGGGCGCCTCACATTCAGCAATGGCTAGTTTTAACTCTCAATCCTGACTATAGGCATAAACTTATAGTTTTTAATTTCATTACTTTCATTATCTCATGTAAACAAGTTGCGGTATGTCAACTTTGTATCTTAATAATAAACGAAATCTATATCGAATGACTGAGGGTACAATCAAATGTTGGCAGTCCTATGCATGAAGTGTGCTACGGGCGAATCCAGGAAGTATATCGAAAAGTATTGGTAAAATATTGATATTGGTATTGCAATACTTTTAAGAAATATTATTGGTATTGATATTGCCAACTTTTATTAGGAAGTATTGGCATTACCAATTTCTTCCAGTATTGTTAATACTAATGCACCCAATCCATGATCTATCCTATACTAAACTGTCAAAGTCAGTGAGCAATATATTACGAGAATTAATTATTATTCCTGTTGTATAAGTTTCTTGGCACTGTTTATTCTGGTTCTGTTGTATTTAAGTACAGTTTTACTGTTGCGCTAATCATCCATCATTTCAAACCAGTTTGATACTAGTAAAGGCGACTCTGTAGTCAACGACGACGATGGGTCTATACTTTGTAATCCAGAACATAATTGCGTAACGGCAATGGGTTGGGATGGCAAATAAATTAAATTAATACTGTTCGAGATCAGATGACTACTTGTTTCGGGTTTGACGACTGTCAAATCCGGGTTACCCGGGTTTGGACGGGTTTACAAATTTTACCTGATAAATATTATTACTTGAATATGCATTACTCTCTGAAAGGTTTCCTCGTTTTACCTCTTCGTCTTGTATCCGAGACCTGGGTGTCACCCTAGACAGTTCTCATACTTTTACTGAACACATTGCCAAGCTTACTCGCTCTTCCTACTTCCAACTAAGGCGTCTCAGGGCTATTCGCAAATCTGTTTCATCTTCGACCTTTACCTCAATTGTCCACGCTTTCGTCTGCTCTCGAATAGACTACTGTAATTCTCTCCTTGTTGGTCTCCCTAAGGTTCGCCTATCTCCTCTACAGTCAGTACTTAATGCTGCTGCTATAGACTGATTGCTCGTCTTCCTCGATTTTCTCACGTCTCTACATTCATGGTTGAAGAACTTCACTGGCTTCCTCTATCTGTCCGAATACAATTCAAGGTTCTTATTTTAGTCCTTAAGTCTCATTTGGGTCTTGCTCCGAAGTACCTTTGCTATCTCCTGCTTCGTCCACTCTCTGCCACTTCGCGGCGTGCTCTTCGATCTTCTGATCGGCTTGACCTTCCTGTTCTCCGTGTCAGGACTGCAATGGCTCAATCCAGATCTTTCGCCTGCATAGGTCCTTCTCTGTGGAATGGACTTTCTCCACCGGTTCGCTCTGCCATCCTTTCTGGTAGTCTCTCCTCATCTTTTTCTAAACTGAAAGTTATTTCATATAAGCAGTTTTTATTTTAGAAAAAAAGGTTCCGGAACTGAGCAAATTCCAAACAATTATGGAAAACATCGCAAGAGATCCGAAGGGCTAAACCTGAGCCTCTTATTTTATAACATCTTATATAATTATATATCAATAAACACTGAAAGCGCTGAAATTAAATTAAAGTAACTAAATAATTTTTTAGTAAAAATTTCAGTGAATTAAATTATTTTTTAACAGCTTGATAAAGTTCACGGAACGCCTTTCCGGAGCGTTCTGTATTAAAGAAACATTGCATAGGACTATAAGAAGAATTGTCAAATGACACCTTAACTTGTCTACATCGCAGCTTTAGGCCCTGCCAGTGCCAGCCCATTTGCTTTCAGAAGATAATTAATTAGTCGTCGTTACTATGCAACCCAATTTGGCAGAAGTTCGCACATCTACTTTAGTCATTCTTGTTCTGCGGCAGAACAAGAACTGACTGAAGTAGATGCTGCGTGGGAGACATCGCTACCTGTGATTGTGCTTGGACTAGGAGGCCTGCCATCTTTGGCTTCGTCAGAATGACAAGGGTCACCAACGTCCTTGTGTTTCAGCAGGTTTACCTTATGCTTGGACCGGAGATGAATGCATATGCATAATTCTTGTTGCACGGACGGTAATTTTCAGCTGCGGTTTACATAACTGGCATTGAGCCGTCTGGCCAACAGAATCGCGAACGAAATGTTCCCAAACACCACTCTTTACATTTGCTGATTTAGACATCGTTTGGATCTGTGTCTTAAGTCACTAAATTTAAATAAAAGCAGTTTACTGCTATTATTTACGAATTCGATGCTGCGACGCCGACATATTGAAAAACTCAACCTTAGTCGCTGGCCGTGTGAAATGTGAAGCCACACTCATACGAAATCACAAATAAAGTAATCGTAATCGTAATCGTAAACTCGACATTTTCATATGGAATGAGTAGTAAGTAGTCAGAAATAGTATTACGTAACCCGTTATCAACCACTATTGTCGTTATATTTCCATTACTCAGCATTAAATTTTGTGAGTTTCACATCTTTTACTACGGTGATAGTAACGATTTTCAAACCCGTCAAACCCGGGTTTCGGGTTTGAAAAAAAAGCCGGGTAACCCGGTTTGCATTCCCTAGTCGCTACTTCTTATCTGTTGAGAGCGTAGGCTGCATCTCATGCGACTCTGTGTTAGAAGTCGTGCGGATCGCGGTTCGCTTCCAGATACTGGCTTATTTCAGAGATTTCAATCTCGGGCTAGCACGGTCCTGGCACGGTGACCCTAAATGGCGTGGCGTCCATTCAAACGGGCAAGCGGTGGTGAAGGATCTCACCCGATCAATTCAGTGAAAAATGATCAGGATCGATGCCATATAAATTTATAAATACGACCGCTATAGAAAATCGCGAACATTTAACATTTACATTATTATCTGTAGTGTTTGCGGCATGCTTTCCTGCAAAAAGCTTCACTTAAAGACACGTGTTTTATTCCAACTTTTGTCTTGTCATCGATATGCAATTTGGCGATTTCAGTATACAGGCTCGAAAGTGAATTTCTACCACATATTTGCGTGTCTTTCATCGTGGATATCGCTACTAGCAACGAATACACGTCTGTCACGTAATCGTAATCGTTAACTCAAGATTTCTGAAACGCTACGCCAAAGCTAAGCGCAGTGCACCAGCTTATTCACGAGCGCTGTGGAGGCCCGAGTCCGGTTGCCAGAGAGACCAGAGACAGGAGGCAGCTGTGAGGAGGCAGCTACAACGAGTTATCTCAGTTCGTCTGTCATTATTACGCACTTCATTAAGCGCCTTTTCCTAATGACCAAACGCTGATCGATGGCGCTGAACAATAATTGCACCTGAAGGACTAGTTCAAGACCCAACACAATAGCCGTCTCAGGGAAGGCTTGAACCCGTACGCTCCGCAGTAGAAGGTACGCGCTCAAACCAATCGGCTGCAGTGCGAGACCATGTCCGTGTGAGGCATTCGCAACATACGCACATATTCAATATTTTTATTAGCATACCGGCTACCCGATGACCAATTCGGAATTAATAATAATGATGATAATAATAATAATGATGATAATAATAATAATAATAATAATAATAATAATAATAATAATAATAATAATAATAATAATAATAATAATAATAATAATAAATCCAGATAATTCCAGATAATTCCGTTCCAGACTATTAACATGTTTACCTCGGGGCAAAATAATAATAATAATAATAATAATAATAATAATAATAATAATAATAATAATAATAATAATAATAATAATAATAATAAATTCCATAATATTAGATAATTCCGTTCCAGACTATTAACATGTTTACCTCGGGGCAAAATAATAATAATAATAATAATAATAATAATAATAATAATAATAATAATAATAATAATAATAATAATAATAATAATAATAATAATGTTGGCTTTATGAAGAAATAAATAAATTTGTTTTTATAATAATAAAAAAAAAAAATAATGATAATAATAATAACCCATGTATTATGTATCCGTGCAACTGAATTCTGAGTAGTGTTGTTTAAGTTTTGCTTCGAGTTTTAGTTTATAATAATAATAATAATAATAATAATAATAATAATAATAATAATAATAATAATAATAATAATAATAATAATAATAATAATAATAATAAATTTATATTATTATAATAATTTATATTATTATAATAATAATAATAATAATAGTAAGACCACGAGACATAAGCGTGATTCATGGAATTGCTTTTAGAAGCCTGAGGGCAACAACAACAACAACAAAATAATAATAATAATAATAATAATAATAATAATAATAATAATAATAATAATAATAATAATAATAATAATAATAATAATAATAATAATAATAATAATAATAATAATAATAATAGTAATAATCTTCGTGCATTGATTCAAACTGACAAGAACCATTGAACGTAGTATGATTAATAATTGCATTTGCGAATAATATAAAAAACATGCTTACAATCTGGTGGCCCGATGCCTTGTGCAATAGCTATGTTAATGAAGCGATAGAAGTGACTAATTAATATTTATTTTTATAATTACCGTTAGTGCTTGTCAGCGAGAGACAAGAACCGTGAGCGCAAAGATGAACAAAGTCACCTGAAACGCTGTCCAGAGAGTAGCGAACGATGAAGCGAGAATCCGTTTGCATCTACTCTTAAAGACGGTTATCACGTGGGAGGCCAGATCGTTAGCCATCCATTTTTAATGGCCTTTCTTCGCTGCAGTAGCTAATTAAGAAGATTAAGTAAGTAGGCCTAATTTAACAACTGTAGGTTTTACTGACTCATAAATCCGTCTGACTTGATGCAGAACCTGTGTCTGTGATCTGGTATCATGTGAAAAGGTCAAACATGACGACCCCTCTCGCAATCATGCATACATACACACATCATTAATTAGGTTATACATGCATAAATGCATGCATGAATACGTACATACATACATACATACATACATACATGCACAAATGCTTGCAAACCAACGTACACAAGTACTCACTTGCATGCTTAACGAGAACCGTGAGTGGGTGTTTTGAAAATATCACAGATTCAGAGAAGCTAGGATGTTCCAAGCGGAACCACGGTTGTTCCGTCGTGTCCTATCGTAATTATTGCACGAGGCTAGAGTGCGTAGGATCACCAACAACAGTGTGTGGAAACAGTAGATGCTTTTATCAGCAACGCAAACTGCGAGTAATATCCCGTACTCCTACCCCCAGATACTGCTGCAGATACTCTACTTCACGCCTTCGTTACCAGTCGCATTGACTATTGTTCCTCGCTATATGTTGGCCTTCCACCGAGTCGGATTCGGCGCTTGGAGCGAGTTTTGAGGGCGGCTGCGCGATTGATTGGTGGCATCCCTAAGATGGGTCATGTATCCGATTATATGCGGGATGTCCTGCACTGGCTGCCACTACCCCAGCTCATCTCATTTAGGGTCTCTGCCTTCGTTTGGCGTAGCCTCGTTGGTACCGCACCTGCTTATCTGCAGGAGCTCTGTCGCTTTAATTCTGCCAATATTGGCCGCCGACCCCTTCACTCTGTAGTCCGCGGTGACTTGAGTGTTCCATTTGCACGCACTTCTACAATGCAACATCGGGCCTTCTCGGTCGTGGGACCGAGTATCTGGAATGGGCTTCCACCAGAGCTCTATCACGGTATCACCTACCTAGGAAACTCTTCACCTGCATTTTATACCTATGTGAAAACTATTCTTTTCAGCCGTGGTTGGGCCTGGAGCGCCTCTGAGTAGATATCTTGAAGGGGCGCTATATAAAATGTCTTTGATGATTGATTGATTGAGATGCTTATATGATTCAGATATGAATAAATGCATAAATACATGTATACATGCATGCATAAATACATACATATACATAATCATACTACATACATACATATGTACATACTTAGGGCCTACATATATCAATCAATCAATCAATATTTTTTATTGCAACCGGTAACAACAACAACTCAAAAGAATACATTTGTGACAATCAGTAACAACGTAATTGTAATAAGAACGGTAATGACACATATTGCGAGCGACTAAAGAGGAGTAGCTAACGGGAGCAATGGGTGGCTCCTCATGGATTAACAACCCGCTAGTTGGAGACACTCGAGTATCTTCAATAACATAGGTTCAGTAGATGGCATAGACAGAAGTTTCCCCATTCATAATAAAGGAAACAAGGCAGTAAATTATGTAGCTTAACTAAACTTATCTAATATAGCTTAACTAAATAGCTCGAGGATCAGTGCGTCGTGCGAACAGGCGTCGGTTGAATTGTACAAATATTTAATACATGATATAGTTTTTATAATTGCAATTGTTATTCCTCTACGAGAAAACAACGTAGCCTTTTTTGAATTCATGTCGAGTCTTGGATAAGCGAATTTCTAATGGAATGGAGTTCCAGAGTAATGGTCCGGTAGCTCTAATGCTAAATTCTCTTGTGTTAGTCCTTGCTTTTGCTGGACGATATGATGAAGCCCTCCTTGTGAAGTGACCATGAATCTGGGATCCGAGAGTGAAGTACCCTGCAAATGAAGCGGGTAATAGCTTGTGTTCGAATCGATAAACAAATTCTCCTATTTGCAAATTTCTTATCTGTTTTAGATTTAGCAAGTTCAAGTCCTTGAAGATGGGGGCGGTATGAGCGTCTTTGGTGGCTACCTGGATTAATCTAATTGCCTTCTTTTGGAGGATTGTTAATTTATGGAGTCGAGATTCATAATTATATATAATTTGCGGCTCAGATTAAGTTGCAATAATTTAGATATGGGAGAATTCAATCAATCAATCAATCAATCAATCAAATCTCTTTTATTGAAGCCAAATGTAAAAAACACATAACATTTCAACATAAAGTATCAGGATTGGCCGCAAGAGGAGTCCCGAAAGGGATCAAGATCCCGCTAACTAGGGACACCTAGAACAACATTTCAGAAATATGAATTAGCTAAATCCTTGATAAACAGTGCAATATCAAGTTTCGTATATGATATGATGAAGCCCTCCTTGTGAAGTGACCATGAATCTGGGATCCGAGAGTGAAGTACCCTGCAAATGAAGCGGGTAATAGCTTGTGTTCGAATCGATAAACAAATTCTCCTATTTGCAAATTTCTTATCTGTTTTAGATTTAAATATTTTAAAATTAGTGAGTAATATAAATTTAAATATTTTAAAATTAGTGAGTAATATAAATTTAGCCTAATTGTTGTTGGGAGTAGATACGAGATTCTTGATAATTCCTATGTTTTTAGATATCTTTTGAGAGATGTAGTTAATATGTGTTTTCCATAATAAGGACATGTTGATCGAGAAACACCCCTAGAAACTTGGTGGAGTCAACTTGACGGATAATACTTCCTTCAAGAGTTAGAGCCAAGTTTATTGGTTTAATTTTCCTATGAGATTTAAAGTTTAGGAAGTTAGTTTTTTCTACATTTAGTATGAGTCTATTAGCAACGCGACCATTTACTAATTAGGGTTAATTCGATGTTGACGATATCCATAAGGGAGATGCAGGAGCGATTAGAGTAAAATATATTGGTATCGTCTGCGAACAGATTAAAGTGCAAAATTGTAGATACGAGGGCTTATTCTAAGGAATTTTCTCAACTGCACATGAGGGACAAATCAGGGGGTCCGGAGCATGGGCGCAACCACAGTCTAAAAGTTGGGTAGGATCTATTAGAACGTCCGAGAGGGGAATTGCGACTTCGACGCAAAGCTGCGATTGCTTAAGTCAAGAAGCCCCTATAACGACTAGGGGTACGGTGGAGCGTCGTAAGCTCCCCCATTGGGGTCTGGGGTTCCGCCCCAGAAGCCAACGCAATATCGAACATTTTTTATGCCAAATGGAGCACATTTTGGTCTCTTGTCTACCTCAAATGTTTCAATGATGATTTCAAGAAAAGTTCCTAAATAATCTTGATCTGTGAACAATTTGAATATTATGTGTGGAAACTGAGACTATGGTCTTGGCCTGTCTTCTGGCTGCCAAGCCTCAGAGCTCTGACGTTGAGCGTCTCATCAGCACAAGCTCAGCTTTTAAATCTATCGGCAGAAGCAGTATGTTGGTCGATTCAGAAAATGAATACTTGTATATTTATCCCAATATTTCACCAATAATCGAATGGAACCCTATAGGGTTTCCGTGCTTGTATGGCTGCAAAAAAGAGCGTATAGAATGAAAGACACAACAAAAGCAACAAAACAAAGTTGGTTTAAGGGGATATTTGCAGTTTCTGGACGCGAACAGGCAGAAAGCGACGACTCTCTTGGTCAAGATAACACCGCCACTGTTGCGAAACCAAAAGCATTTTAATAAAATTATTATATTCGTTTATTGAGAAAGACAATTCTAATTGGAACACCGCAATCAGTTACAATGTCAGAGAGTTAAATATTTAGACATTTAGATATTTTGATATCTGAAGTTATTATGCCCGCCCATGTGTGGAATAGCTTTGGAAGTTGGAACTTGCAATTTTTTGCTTGTATAGGTCTATGCCTTACCAAGTTACTTGCAGCCACAAAAGCAAGGAAGCCCTATGGTCCGACGACTCACGGTTTCGTTTTTAACTTTTTAGTGTTACAAACTGGCAACTGCAGTTAGGATACTGTTTGTGTTTAATCTCGTTTCACTAAACGTTATTTGGCTTATTGCCGACTCGGCGAGCCAGCAGCTTGGTCTAAATGTTCCAAGTCTTTATCTGTATGGTTGTTTATGCCTGTAGCACAAACAGTCAATAGAAGCTTAAAAGTTAATTTATTGCACTTAATCGTGTCTCATATTTTTGCCACTAGCTAAATTATTAGCTACTTTCGTTGGTTTACACAATAAGGTCTACCAATAGTAACTGCACAAAATTTCTTTTCCAACTACACACTTTGTGTCCAGCTGCACGTTAGAATAAGCCCAGTGGCACAGACACACATTAACAGTACTACGATTGATTATATTTATTCAAAATAATTTAAAAATCAGTCTGCAGCTCAGTAATGAGTATATAGCAGAAAAGAATGTGAACAAGTACACTGTCATTGGGGAACATTAACATTACAACAATACTGAGTTACTCACTCAGGAATTCATTTACTCTGATGAAGAAAATTTTGAATAAAAAATACATTTTATCGCGTAATATTAAAAATATGAGCACATTGAGCTACCAGTAAATATTAATATATTTCAATGAAACTTAGCACAGTTACTAGGCATCATAAAGAGAACATAATGAGGGGTGGGACCTGGAATATGCTGAAGTCATTTTTTTTACATTACATTGAGTGGCACCCTAATATACATGTATATAAGAACTTAATATGGAGTAGGCCTAATATCAGTCAGGTTACCAGTCAATCAAAGATTACAGTGTACAAAGACAACATTTCGCAGTTTGGATAACTTAGAAGTTCAAATAACTTTTATAGATTTTATTTCCTCTACTGTGCCGTTTATTTCTCAACTGATGGCACTAAATAGTGCCTTAAATTAGATGAATCCTTGAAAGGACAGAGACAGCGTAAGGGATATCAGACAAAAATTAAATTAAACAAATAATAACAGACAGTAAATAAATAAATAAAGTTACATAAAAAAAAAAAAGGGAAAAAACGTGACGAAAAATAAAAAACGAGAAAACGACGTTTTTTGGAAGCAAATAAAAAACGAAAAAACCCATTTTTGCAACTATGCTTAGAATAGCTACATCAACTGTTGAAGCAACTATAGAGTAGGCCTACTTGTGCAAGCAAAAGCAATGTGAGTACAAACAAATCAGCACAAATGTGACTGTGTGGTACCTGATCGTCATGTAGGCAAGTAAAATTATTGTTCTTTAGTAGGCCTAAGCGTCGAATTTTTAAATCATTTACGAATTTTTTTATTCGGCCCCGAGGTCTTAGAAAAATGTCAATGTGGCCCCTCGCCCGAAAAGGTTGGACTTTTTAGGTTATCCTAATTTTTGTAGGTCATCCTAATTGTTAGACGGCTATCATTCTCCGAAGTTAAGTTCCTGCAATTAGTGCGCGAGAACCGTTGACAAATGTAGAACAATTAAATTAATGACTATGGACATCAATTAAATTAATGACTATGTTTGCTATAAGAAGTGGGTCTATAAGGCCTGGATGGGATTCTGTTGGCCTGTGTTTGTGTGTGGGAGGCTGTGGGTGTGCGCTTGTGTGCGGAAGGTGGCCATTCGTAAGTCTTACAGTATCCGAGCACTGTTCGTTTATTCATTCACTGTTCTTACAAACGACTTTGACACCATTTACATGTAGGTTGAAGCAGGCAACGCTTTGTGAGGCACTTATAAGGCACTATAATGAGTGTGAATAAAAACAGCATACATTCAAAAATGACGACGACGACGACGACGACGATGACGGTGATGGTGATGATGATGATGATGATGATGATGATGATGATGATGATGATGATGATGATGATGATGATGATGATGATGATGATGATGATGATGATGATGATGATGATGATGATGATGATGATGATGATGATGATGATGATGATGATGATGATGATGATGACGATGATGATGATGATGATGATGATGATGATGATGATGATGATGATGATGATGATGATGATGATGATGATGATGATGATGATGATGATGATCTGCCTTATCCAGCACCTATCAAACATAAGCAGAAAAGTTATGAGATGAGTGAGATGGTTTCTCGTTGCCTTCCTGACAGACAATTGTGGGTGAGCAACTTGTCCACAGTCGCAACGCAGTGGCTTGAGGTATATGTACATGTAGATCTGAACCTGCGATCCTATGGTTACAAGGCACAGAACATACCGCTACACCACCGCTTCCCAGAACAGAACTGGTAGAAATACAAATGTTATTTCGAGGTAATAGCTGGTCTGGTCTGAACTTATAATTCTGCAAATGGCTTATTTTAGGAAATAAAATACCTGACTGAACTGCATTCTGAGCAGATATCTCCAGTTGTGCCAGGATCCATTCCAACCCCCGCCGTTTCATTATGCAAATTACAATTTTAAGAATCCTAGCTGCATGTACGTATAAGGCACAATTATGTAGGCCTGCGCTCGCATCAACTATAGCTTGCTGCACAGGATTCCTAAAAACGCCATTAGCAGATCCTAATTTCAGCCCAGACCAGCGATTACCTTGAAATAACATTTCTGTCTCTACCAATTCTGCTCGTCTGTGTCGATAGTTAATTAAAAACACTTAAATTGATGCAACAAATCTGTCAACGCATTATCGTTCTATGTACACGAAGGGCAGACTTTCCAGAGATGCAATACTGGGAAATTACTCAGCTTATCGTCATCGCAATCTGTCATCCCACGCGTCCTGAATAAGAGCTGATAAAGTGATATTATAATTATACATAGGAAAATATAATATTTGGGCGTTGCATTCGTCGTTATTAAATCCGCCAAATTTTGTAGCAGTTTTGTTGTCGTCATATATGCCTGCCTGTATGTGTGTATGGATGTATGCATGTAGGTATTTCGGTAGGCCAGATGCATACATACAAAATGGCGGCTTTAAGATCCTGATTTGAAACCTATCTTCACAGACCAACCAGAAATTTATTCATATTTACCCCATTTAATTATGTAAATTACGTTGTTAAGATTCCTTTGCACGTTGTGCGTACGTAGGCTTAAGTAGGTATGTATAGTTGTATACATGTATCATGATGTATGACATGTACGCATATATGTATGTATGTATGTATGTATGTACACTGTGTCCGGATAAAAAGGGACCCCTTTTGTTATCATGAAAATAAACTAGTAAACTAAAATATTCATCGATTTTTAAAATTCCAAAACCATTTTAATCCTGACATAATTTGCTAACATGGTTAAAATGTAAAATTTCCTGTCATTATATAATTACGTCATAATGACGTCATTTGCATCAAAATTTAAGTATGACAAAAAATTGTTGCGTAGGATGATCCGTCTTAAAACGGAAATCCATTTAACAGAACCTGCGGGAAAATAAGGGGAACTTTTCCCCGTGATTGTTTGCTGTCGGAAAAATTGTTGTTTGATATCCAGGGTATATTCGGATTATTACACATTCCAACAAGATGGCGCTCCAGCTCACTGAGCTCGTGAAACTGTTGAACTGCAGACAAAGGAGACTCTGGATTTCATGCCTCCTAATCTTTGACTGCCAAACAGCCCGAACTTTAATCCCGTTGATTACAAGATTTGGGACTAATGCAATAGAAGGTTTACAAAGATCAGAGACATTGAAGAACTTTGTGCGCGTATTCTTAATGCATGGGATGAATTTGATCAGCTGGTTATCGCTGCTGCCTGTGGCGCGCTCGTCTTGAAGCTTGTGTTGAGGCAGAAGGTGGACACTTTGAGCACGCCTTGTAGTCTAATATTATTCAAATGAAAAATGCAAATTAAACTAAAATTTATAATTGATGAATGACAGTTTAAAATAATATTGAAAATTTTAGATGATTTTTGTGCCGTCCTTGACACTTGAATTTTGATGAAAATGACGTCATTATGACGTTATTATTAAATAACGAAAACTTTTATACTTTAACCAGTATTTAGCAAATTATGTCAGGATCAACAAAAATGGTCTTGGAATTTCAAAATCGATGAATATTTACTAGTTTATTTTCATGAACCTTAACTATAAAAGGGGTCTCCTTTTTATCCGGACATGTATGTATGTATCGGGGGCCCAATAGCGCATTGGATAACACACTGGCATAGAGAGCGAGAGGTACCGAGATCGGGGTCCGTAGGCGGACATGCTTTGTAGGCTGCTATTAGCGCTGTGTATTGCAGGCTGTCTGTTCTGTTAGTAGTTAAGATTTATGTCTTCTGTGTTCTTGTGAATTGTTTAATTGTCATAGCATGTAAATGTACAGCGCAGTGCGTTTGTCAGGCGCTTCAATAAAGAAAAAAGATTATTATTATTATTATTATTATTATTATTATTATTATTATTATTATTATTATTATTATGTATTATTATTATTATTAATTATGTATGTTTGTATGTAGTATGTATGTATGTCTGTATGTATGTAAAAATGTATATAAGGAGCATGCAATATTGTCTGGATGTACAAGCCCGCCGAGAGAGGGGCAGGGCGCAAAACCCAGGGGCCCAGCGACTTTTAGCGGCCCGGGCTGGGCCCAGCAATCAACTCACGAAAAATATTAGGCTATGATCAGTTATACAAAGTTTATGATCTTTGCCTATTAAAATATAATATTACGGATGTATGTATGTATGTATAGTTGTATATATAAATATGTATTATGTAGTATGTATGTATGTATGTATGTATGTATGTATGTATGTATGTATGTATGTATGTATGTATGTATAAGAATAGTTGGGGCCCGTGTATGTATGTATGTATAGGGGCCTGGAATTTCTGTCGGCAGCCCTGTGTATGTATGTATGTATGTATGTATGTATCCAGGTACTTATGTATGTATGTATGTAGGTATGTATGTATGTATGTATGTATGTATGTATGTATGTATGTATGTATGTATGTATGTATGTATTTATGTATTCATGCATGTATGTGTGTTTCAGGACACTTAATGCAGCCATTTTATTATCTCACATATGATTTATGCACCGTACTGCGAGAGCTGGAACAGGATTCTTAGAAACGCCAATTGAAGGTTTCTAATTCAGACCAGATCAACAGTTAGCTCGAAATAACAATAAATTTCATATAATTTGCATTTGCTGTTTTTCTCGTGGTATAGAGTTATTAAATGCAATTACCTGATGATGCGTTACATCAGCCCCCCCCCCCACCAGGCAATGGCTGAAAGCGAACCATGGTACGGGAACATGATAGCTAGCGCTCTCTGTAGCCTACACTTAAGAAATAAAACACATTTCCGGATATTCATTAGTAGGAAATTATTCAGTTGCAATATTATCATAGCAACCTATTATCCCACGCATCACGCATAAGCTGCGAGAAAGTTATAAATTAGGCCTGTATATTAAAGCCCTACGCCCCTTACTTATTTTACTATATAAAGGTCTCCCTAATTGCTCACGCCTTTTACAATTTTACTATTTGCGAGAATTGCGGATAATACTAACATCTTTGCCTCTCATAAATCATATAACACGTTATTCTAACTGATGAACCAAGAACTTGAACATGTAAACGACTGGTTCGTAGTGAATAAATTTTGTTTAAACACTATAAAACAAATTTTATTCTATTTAGCTCACATCGTAAACGACCAACTCATGTAAAAGGAGAACTTAATACACAATATCCCATATCCGAAGTAACCTCTGCTAAGTTTTTTGGTACATGTATCTATGTTGACCAATTTCTTACATGGAATAACCATATTGAGAAAATATAAAAAATTGCAACAACAAAATAATTATAGGAATTTCGTCTATATAAATATATATATATATATATATAATTGCTTATTTTCTACCAACTAACATACGCCTAAACCTGTACTAAAAATGGCCCATCCTTACCTAACTTATTGTAACATCATATGGGCATCGAACAACCCTATACAAGGCTAAAAAAGGCTAATTATTCTCCAAAAGAGCCCTTCGTGTCATTGCCAATTACTCCTATCTAACCTCAGCTGACTCCGTCTACAAACAATGCGTATACTGAAGATTGAGCAGATAACATCTGTACAACCTAATGAATTCATGTACAGATACGCTATGCAATCAAACAACTACCATCAACCCTTCAGTAATAATTTCACATTGATAATTATCTGACATCAATCCTTACACTTGTTCCCCCACTTTTTTTCTCACACTATGCAAAATTCTTGCAAGATGGCACTTTTTGCTTCATAATTCCAGGCGTTCCCCCACTTCATTTTTAGGACTACACTACTGTCCTTACAGCAAACGCTCCTCTAATAACCATAGGCCTATTTATTCTCATAATAATAACCACAATGGCCCATCGCGATCAAGTGTGCAGGACCTAATACCTGGAACAGAATCCCTGTTGACATACGGTGTTCGGCAAATATTTGTCCATTTAAACGAAGACTGCGCGACTACTTGATGGCACAGTCAGTTGATTGATGTGTGTGCACTGGTTAATTATTTAACTAGTTAAGTTATATTGAACCCAGGTGTAACTAAACCACACCAGCCGTTGAATATCACTCAAGGAAAGGGTGACCCTACTAAGAGGGACCTTGGTCCGTTTAGGGTTCTATCTTTCGCTGTTGTTCTCTCACAACCTTTATTCTACTTATTGACTCTATTTTCGGCTTGTTTCTTTGATGGGTTCAATAAAAATGGCTATGGTTGGAGTTATGGTTCGACTTTTCGGATTATATACTACTGGGAAATTATTCAGGTTATCGTCATTAGTATGGGCGCTGTCTGCATTCTATTTAAAATTTAAGAACACCTAGCCACATGCATAGCTGCTTCGCATCCTCCAGATACACTCACCCCAGCTGGCCTATGCGAGAGGTATTGGCGGGCCTCTGCACTAGTCCTTTGGGTCAGTCGTTAATTCCGACTGCCTTAATGAGCTAGCAAATGATCTAACGATTTAGTTGACTAAGGTAAAAGTCTGTCAAAACGTTAAGGTTAAACTTATATTAAGAAACAGCTGCTGTGTTGACGAAGTCCACAGGATTATAAAATAGTCACTCAAACAGATAGCATGGGTCTTGTTATTAAAATACAAAGATAAAATCGATGCTGATTGAAGCAGTAGGCTAATAGAGAGGGTAGTTAATGCTGACAACATATGATTAAAGCATGTTAACATTATAGTATCGGCAAACAGTGTTATAAAAATCACTCACAGGTATCATAGTTCGCCAAAATGGGGCCAAACACCCTATTTCTCTCGGGAGCGCTATTGGCCGCCTATTTTCCATCAATTCACAAATAATTATGTTATCAATTTTCCTGGCTGCATTTAGACCGCAGGCTGAAATGTTATAATACTTATAATTATAATTATTTGTCGGTGAAGATTGTAGCCTAGTTGTTGCAAGAATAACAATTATTTTAATTATTATTAGTAGGCCTATTATTGTTTTACTTCTAAAAAATTTCGAGAGAGAATAAGTACACTTCGGAGTGGCTAAATTTTATCAAGTGCCATAGAAGGCAACGGAATTGAATCGCTGAAATGCAATTGCACGAAATTGGAAAGGGTATCTAGATTCTGTAGTGTAATTACAATTGTCATTATTACAATTGTTGTTGTTATTATTATTATTATTATTATTATTATTATTATTATTATTATTATTATTATTATTATTATTATTATTATTATTATTATTACTGCTATTACTATTACTATTATGCTGTTATTGTTGTTTATTTAATAAAATTATAACTTTTATGTTTATATTTCTATTATTATTTAATACCGATATTTTGAAACGTCAAGAGTTCTTTGATGTGAGCAGATTTCATCCACTGTATTTTCTGTTGCTGAAGCTAAGCGTCGATTCCGAGAAGGAAGCTAAGCGCTGATTTTGAAGAAGGAAATCAAGATGGCGGCAACAAAGATGCTCATGCTGTAGGCCAACGATGTTGCAGAACTAGGACAAACCTTTTCCGTCTTATCTAAACAACAGTTGGCAACAAACAGCTTCATCATTTATCTTCAAACACTTGTGTAGGCAGAAGTTTAAAAGGCTCAGGGCAAATGTGACCGTGGTCAAGGTACTGACTTTGCGAAACGAAAGGCTACAAACCCCATCTAAATAATTCATGACTTTGGAAAAGAATTTAAGGGCTTCAAATCGTCATCGTAATCGCGCGATTTCTAGATCTCCTAAAAGCGCCATAAAGTTAGGCTATCGCATAAAGAGTGAAAATTAATAATTTTCAATATTAGAGAAATAATGTTATCATTATTATAGTTAACTGTCACTTACCATGTGTCCAGCTGTCACGGCTTTTCGATGGAAAACATTTTTTGCAGTGATTGTGACTCGAAGCCTCTCCCGACAGATAGCATCGTCCGTCAATAACACACGTATCAGCCTAATAGAAAACAAATCACTCGACGCATGATCTCAGCTGCACCACAATTGTAATTGTAATTGTAATCACCACAATTTCTAAAGCACTGTCGGTACTGAGTAGGAGTTAAAAAATTTGCTAATTATATCCACTGCGTACCCATGTCGTTTTCTATAATTATGATGATATATGTTTTGACGTCATGGCGAGTGCTGACTCCTTCCATCAAACCTCATTGGAATTATAGGCCTGCGCTTCCCTCTATTTAGACGTGACCATTGTGTTTGCGCCCTCCTGCAAAAATATCTGCGAGCGCCCATGGCAAGTACCGTTTTGACTGTTTTCGACTCAGAACTAAAATGTGTACGAGATGGCGAGTGACATGTTGTGTGAGAGACCGAGAAACAGACTTCAGCTGTCTCAGTATAGCGAAGCTGGTCCTCACAAGTGATGTGTGAGGACCGTCTTGAGATTCGGCCACTGTCGAGGAAAAGTCCGAGATCACCGACCTCGCTCGACAGCATCCGCACCAATGACGAAAGGGCTGCGATCTAACTTTTCCACCCTGCATGAAGACGAGCACCAGAGGAATTCTGTCATCGATAAACTCAGCTGCAATCGGTTGTATTTCATCCAGCCACCATTGTCCCTAATGGCTCGATACGGACCGATGGGGTTTTTGGAATTTGGTCCTCCGAAATGCATGGGCTAGATTGGCAAATCGACATCCATGAGATGACGACTTTGAATCGCCGGGACTTCGGATGCATTAAATTATATACATGGCCCATGGGTGTCAGTTTGAAACAGCATCTCATGAGTCATGGGAAAAGTGATGAGTCACAGGGCAAAGTGACATCTCATGGGGCATTCGGCAATAAAGGCGGAGGTTGGCCATGGAACAGTCAGTCTTCTCCAGACCGTCTTGAGATTCGGCCTCGAGCTTTGCATCGGCCTAGCAGTCTCGACAGGTGAAGAAGACTTGCCGTCGATCTACGGACCAGCCATCCGAGAAGCAGTCGCTAGAGGAGTCTGCTCGACAATAGGACGGGAAGCAGCTAAGCGGTTCTCTCGATTTGAAGTTGCGGGTAGATGTGAACATTGTCGATCGTCTGTGTGAAGAACGAATAAAGCGGTGTTCTGCGTGTATGCGGGTGTCGTTGGTGACCTATTGAAGCAACTCGATATACCACGAGAGCCGGACTGAAGACGAATCCTTTGTTGAGATCTGGGGTTTCGTGCATCCTGGTAGAGCTCTGAACCACTCGGCAAAGGTGAGGAACTGAGAAGACCCCGGGTTTCCCGACACTTAGATACTATGGTTAAGATGTCGGCAGCATACAGGAGAAAAGAATGGGTCCCAGAACGCATTCATTCATTCAAAATTTATATAGCGCCCCTTAAAGATAACTACTCAGAAGCGCTCCGAACTCCAGCCCAGAACTACGTCCTGAGTCGCTCTTGAAGAGAAGCCGCATGGCGGAGACATAACTGTCTGCCAGTCAGGTAGGACATAATCCACTCTATCGCAGTGGGTGACATTGCCAATAGATAGATGCAGTGTCTCGAGCAGCATTTCGTGGTCGACTGTGTCGAATAGTAGTAAATAGGAATAGTAACAGCAAAATCTGTCTGCGTGTGCTTGGATATTTTGTTTCATATAGGTGACGTAACAAAGAACCAAGCCGGGGTCAGATAAAATTAGAGACTGAAATCGATTAATAAATATGTGTATTTTCCCCTGTAATGTATGACTTTTGTAATAACATTCGAAAATATTGAACATGTAAAAAGTACAATTTAGATTTGTGTTCTTGTTATCATGATTAGGCTGTCATTGTTATTCTAAGTCTTAAATGAAAGATTCACCTAAAAGAATAACTATGGAAGAAATACATTCTATTGCCTTAAAACAACTTTTTAAGACTGAAAGTGTAGCCTATATTAATATGTCGCCACAGTCCTGATAGTGTGCCCCAAGAGAAAATATTATAGGCCTACGCATCATCTTCCTTAGGCCTTTGCAACAGCTGCGCCCTGGCTGGGTCTTGGCTCTTAGATTACCGATTAGTTGGAGAACGCGGCCTTTATGAGGCGAATAAGGGTCTGAGCCTCCACTCAGGCTTTCACTGTGTGGGAACCTTGATCAAGTTCCTCAATCACAATTGCTCAGCGCCAGCGTGTCGACGCGTATGCACTTTGAACATTCGAATTAGGACCATTTCAAATGCAGATGCAAAGCATTGTAGTGTAGTCATCCGCGACTCAAACGTGGGTAGCATAAAGTAGCAAATAATAAATAAATAAATAATCAATAAATTCTTTATTCCTTAAACCTATTAAATACTTTATCCATGGGTCCCATTACTGGCACAAGTCTTACTAGCGTTCAACACTAATTTGGGACGCAACCTAACTCGCCTTCTCTGGATGTGAGAGAAACTCGCCATGTGTTTCAAACTTTCAATGCTTCATACTATTTAGTCAGGCACTTAACTCAAAAAAATATAACACCATAAATAAAATGCACAGCAACCTTCTGGGCAGTGGTGTCATCTTGGAATCGAAGACAGTCAACCGGAGACTGTTGCTATAGAGGACTGCCATCATTGGAGGCAGTGTGATGTCCCACCTGTAGAACGGAGCAGGTCCAACGCTCCTTCGCTGGTCCATGCGCCTCAGCTTTCTCGTTGGTGAACCGATACACTGCCGGAAGTTTACACATCACCTCGCCATTGGATTGGAGAGACCCACCAAGCATAAAATGCTTCGAACCATCTACCTTTAAAAAATAATTATACATAGGCGAAATATGGCATTTAATTTAGACAGTACTAAACTTTGCTACCTTTACTAAGCAGTTAGTATGTCGTCTCCCGACTAATTTGATCAGTCATAGAGGGCACTCACTAAGCGTCTCTTCAAGAATCCTCCTAAGAGAGTCCCATCTCCGGCAAGCCGAAATGACTCAGTGAAAGTTGCATGTCACCTACCGAGATGCTTTGGCTCTAAATCGAAAATTTGCCTTTTCCAGTAACTACGATTCCCAATTTTCCCTTTGACTCGTCATGAAGTCCAGCCATGATGAGCAGTGGTGTTTTGTGCCATTAACCTGTTCATAATCATAAGAGCATGAGCTAAGTAAAAAAAAACAACAACTTTCAAGAAATTCACTGTTCATTTTAAAAGCGTGAGCCTTGTCTAATAGCAATAACTTATCTATGGCGTCACTGTCTTCGAAAGTGAACTTACTGCGGTGATTTTGCAGCTGAATCTCTCGGAGTGGAAGAAGTTTGAGGCAAAGATCGCGGTTTCATGGCAATAGGATGATCGGAAGTCACACTTGATGTCCCTGCGGAAGGACACCAGCTGAGGAGGATTGCGAGAATTCACAGAGCAATCTTCACCGGCAAATCCTACGAAGAAAATCCCAACCAGTTGTAAATATAATTGGGTAGGTTCGTGTTGTTTAGTTCAATAATATTTGTGTATTTGGAATGCTTTAGTTGTCTTGCACTTGTTTTCTTATGTTGTTGTGATTTTCGAAGGTGTTTTGCTCTATCGAAAGGAAAGAGAAAGGAAATGTACTCTTTCGAAAGAGAAGCTAAAGGAACAGTGTCCAAGGTTCACAAGAGGAATACATGCCTAGAGAACGTAAAATGAAAATAGACGTAAATGAGAGAAATGGAGGAAGAGACGTGATGCAAAGAGTTACGATTGGTTAGTTGTATTGTAAATGTAGTGATTTTCAGAGTGAGAGAGAGCACACAGCGAGAGAGAAGACACAGAAGTACTGAGAGAAAGATGCACAGAAATATGAGAGATAGACGGGCAAGCACTGAGGCAAAGACAAGCGAAGACAGACAAACTTAGAAAGACAAGAAAATGCATGAAAGACACAGAAAGAACAGACAAACAGACGGACGGATGGATGGACGGATGAAGATATCCCACCTGTATTGCAGACGCAGGTTCCGTTTCGACAGTTTCCATTTCCGTTGCACTGATTGGGACAGATCATGGAGACGACGTTTTCCAGGAGAGTTTCCTCCGGCGTCGGAGTTGAGGATCCGTTGCTTACAACCGAGATTTCCAACTGATGGACGCAGATCCTCTGGAACACAGAGGCTATTGATGCTGAGGCGGCTGCTAAATTGTCTATCGCCTGCGAAGTCAAACAGCATTTAATGATGCTATAAAAGTGACTGACTGATTGACTGAAACGTTAAATCACTTGACTGAATGACTTGCAGACATTCTGTGTGAATGAGTGAAAGGATGAATGAATGAACAAAGGAAAGACTGACTGATTGATTAAATGGTTGATTAACTGCCAGAGTTGTTGACATACGGACTGACTTACCGACTCAGTAAAATGGCAACTAGCTTGGTGAATTTTAATGTGTCATAGTCTGTTTTCATCTGACTATTTGTTCATCAATTAATCCATCCATTCATTCATACATCAATCGAAACACTCGTCCATTCTTCTACTTATCCATCCTTTTATCCGCGCATCCATCCAGGCCTCCATTGCATACGTCCACCCATCCATCCATCCATCAATTCATCGATCCATCCATCCATCCATCCATCCATTCATTCGTACATCCATCAAGCCATTCATCCATTCTTACACTTATTCATCCATTTTCCGCGCATCAATCCACGCGTCTATCTACGCTTCCATCCATCCACCCATCCATCCATTTATCCATCAATCGACATCCATCCATCCATCAATCCATCCATCCGTCCATCAATCCATCTATCCATCTACCCAATCACCCTTCAATTCAACAGTCCAATTTCTGTTGTGAGTCTGTCAAGAGTGCTGTCATAAGTATTTACCTGTGCATCTGCAACACAGCTGTCGACAATTGACTTTGTATTTAGACCCATCCGATCTTTGCACATCTGGTAGACAGGCGAGCCTTCCATCTTCGCTTGACAATGGCTTCTGGCCTGTGCTTCGGTGATTCCGCTCGCAGTTGGCCAGGTTGGAGTGAAGTTGACACCGTGTTTCTCGTCGAACTTTGGTAGTGGAATATCAGCCTCCGTTATCATCATATCGTTCCTTCTGTCTTCCTCTTCAACTGTTTCGTTCGTGGAATCCGCGTCTCTTCGTTTCCGATTCGGAGGTACTTGTCCATTATTCTTATTACAATTGTCGGAAAACTGTGTAACAAAGGTCGTGGTTTTCTCGTCCGGGGCAACACAGGTCACCGCCCGGTCGTCGTCGCAAGTGCAAATGTTTGGCAGGAGGTCTTTTATATCGAGGCATTGGATAGGAATGACGTGGCCGTTGATGAAACTCTCGTCTGCTCTCAACCTAAAAGAAACAGGTTAGCATCTGGAAGCTCTTGGATTATTTCTTGACCTATGCCCCACTAGGTTGGCCAGGTCTTACATTCAAATTGTACGCAAGTGTTTCGTTCAAAACTAAAAAAGTATTCAACTTTTACGAAAATAATCCAGCCGTCGACTCTCTACATGACTGACGCTTGGATCGTGTGAGACCTGCATAGAGAGTCTATAGCTGAACCAGAGCTTTCCTGCTGGCTGTATTTTGACTCAACATCTCTCATTACCTTGGATTCCATTCTTGGCTTACCTATAGACGCTTTAGAAACGATTAGGAACTTAATATTCAACCAATCAATATCGAAGTACATTGTCACACTTAGATCGAAGTGATCAAATTGCAATACAAGACTTCTGAACATTATAAGGAGTATCACGAAATGGCATAATACATTGTACTGTAGTAGTTCACAGCACCGTATATATACCTGTAGCTGTCGCTGAACGTAATAGGCCAATCTCTGCCGTCGTTGGTCGTAGATCCTTTCGGTATGTTGTCGTCACCAGGATTACCATTCCAGACCCCGCAGAGACCTGAAGTCTTTCCGTAGTCCTCGGAATTTAGGTAAAGGTAAATGTTAAGGTACGAATTATCACTACCGCGAATATAGTCCGCTCTGACGTACGCTCCGGATGGCATAGTGATCTTGAAAAGGACATAAACATTGAAACATCGTGTTCATCTCAAGTTGTGTATAAGAATGTGAGTAATACAGCCTTAGATAATTATGCGCGCGTTGACCTGCTCTGTTTATCTGACATTGTGAGAGCAATGTTTGCACGAGAAAACCGGCCAATATGCGCGAAAAAGATTCAGCATGTCAAATATGTCAGCTGATACGTTTCATAGAGATGCTCATTATGAACCAGTGGAACACCTGGTATTAAACTGCTGGCTACATGACCAATTTTGCATGTAAAATATTCATTTTATTCAATCTAGACATCTAAATTTTAGTTGAAACTGCACTCGCGATAATTCCAACATGAATTATACCGGGATAATTAAGATACTTAATGCCAAGCTCTTCTCCCACGGAACGAGAGCGCTGTAATTTAGTTTTATTGATAACCCACTGTGTAGGTGTTTCCGCTGAGGGTGATGGTTGCTCCCGGAACTTTGCTATCTCTGAGATAGGTGATGGGGGTCGGAGTGGAGGTGGGTCCTCCGCAGAAGTTGACACCCAAGACGTTGTTTCCTTCCCTCACGGCCACTGCACAGTTTACCGTGGCAACCGCCCCATACTTGTGATGGCGAACGTGGACCTGTTTGTGAATAGATGTCAGTAAAATACAAAGTTAATGTTCCTGCTAGTAACAAAATAATAGAAGATGGGCTTCCAAAAGGCGGAAGATATTGTTTCTTCTGGGATCACCTTTCCACAACTGTTCATTTTCATGTTTCCATTAGTATGTAATTACACTCATTGTCAATAAAAGGTCTTGAATTTGAGAAATTGGAGAAGAGCTAAAATGCAACAGTTAACAAAACTAAAATAAATTGGGACCTACAGTGTACACGTATTTTAGCTTACATGTTCCCTTAACTACTCAAAACACTTTCATTGGCATACCCTTCGCAGGTTCTCTAAATGCGCTATTTAAGTGCTCAATACATACATACATACTGACCATACATACATGCATGATAGATGCATATTATAAACACACATACCGACACATACACTGTACACAATTACACATGCGTACCTACAGGCATAAATGCATACTTACATACAAACACACTGACCTCCGTACATATACGGCAGGTCATACATGATTACACAATAATAATTGGTGCATGCTTCTATACTCTGCATACATACACAATACTCTGTACGTACCTGGCATGCATAGATCTCTGCATAACACATACACTAGAGATGCATATGCATGCATACAAAAAAATGCATACATTACATACGAACATGTATACATGAATAGGTGCATAGATGCTATTTCTACAAATACAAGACTACCATACATATATGACAAGTCCATAATAATAATGAGCACAATAATTGGTTGCGGGTCTGCATTAAACTCTGGCCATGATCTTCATTAATCTAGGATGTATCATGCATGTAGGGCCTATACATCTGGCTATCTGGTACAGCGCTGTTATAAATCTCACAACTTCGCATATGACATTTGACGTCGTACAGCTTTCAGAAGTTACAAATCTTCGGAGTAATAACGGTTTACTGACCTCAAAGTTACGTTTGGTGCTCTTAGCAAACAGATAGTCGCCCTCCGTGTAAACGTGATAAAGTCTGAAAATGTGTAAGATATAAAATGGTATCAAGGTATTACATGATTACGCTTTTCAGATGCATGTAAAGGCTTCTTACTCATCTACTTCCTTATTTACTCGCTCAATTACTTATTAACTGATTTTCGTAGTTTCTTGTGTTTCTGGTCGTTTGGTTGCTGACCGGGTGTCCAATCGTCTTCGTTGCCGCCATATTGTTTCCGCCTCTTTTTATATTTCTGCCTTCGCATATGTCCCTCTCCTTGTGTCCCCGCCTCCTATCAGATATAGCCTACACGGGGCAATCGATATAGGTCGCAGGTGTCTATTATATACTATATATAATGTCAATATATATATCGATATTGTACCCCATGATATTCTACTTAGAGGCCTCTATGTCGCAGGTGTCTCTTCTGGCACTGCTTGGTGCCAATGCCGCTTTTGATAGTGTAAACCATGCCTCATTTGGCCTCTGGTAACTTCCTTGATTGGGCCTTTTCGTTCGCCCCAGGGATCTGTCCTGGTACCCTTATCTATACAATTTACACGGCCGACCTAGGCCCCTTCTTGCAGCAAACGCTGTCCTAAGCCAGTCTTGCGCTGACGATGTCCAGGCATACCTGCACTACATGGCGTCTGATGCCGCTCCCACAGTCCGGGCTATGAGCCAGGTGCTGGATGTCCTTGGGGCTTGGATGTCATCGAACCGCTTGCGGCTCAACTCATCCAAGACTCAATTAATCTGGCTAGGCATGCGCCAACAGCTTGCTAAGACTGATCTAGCAGCCCTTGCCTCTGAGTTCCTGCAATTCGTTTTTTCTACCATTGTTCGCGATCTTGACGTCATATTACCTTTGCACGGCGCATACACCAGCTCTGTCGCGACCGCTATTATCAGCTGCGCCAGCTCAGAGTTGACGCCCGTTTTCTTGCCACTAACGCTACCATCACTCTTATTAATTCCTTTGTTGTCACTCGCCTTGAATATTGCTGTGCACTCTACGCTGGCCTCCCGGCTGGGCGGTTGGGGGTGCTTGGAGCGAGTCCTGCACACGGCCGCGTGCCTCATTGGTCGCATCCAGAGTTTCGGTCCTGTCACCATGTTTCCCTGCATTGGCTTCCTATCACGCAGCGGATCGTGTCCCGGCTTATTGCTTTGGTCTGGCGGTCTCTTGGTTTCCTCTCCTGCATATTTACAACAGCTCTGTCGCTCTACTCTGGGTGTGCTGCAGGGACGTGGCGTTCTCCGCTCCTCCACACAGGGTGAACTCCTCGAACCCCGTGCGCGAACTGCTTTTAGACAGCATCATGAAACCCTATAGGGCCTATAGGCTAACGTCGATATTTCCTCTGACCAATCGGATATTGATTGTTCCTATCTGCATGTCGCCGACTTATACATGTGGAAATCCCTTAACATAAAGACAGCGTGTGACAATTCTCGACTGCGACCTCAACTGAAGTGATCATCGATCATCGACCGATGTCTTAAAGACTATTACGATGTCGATATGTAAGTCATTAGACGTGGTTAAATCGTAATCTCGAAATTTCTAAAACGCTAACTAAAGGCTGAGAACAGTGCACAAGATTATTCACGAGAGTCGCAAATGAAGGTCGTGAGCTAAGTATGTATATTCGTTTATTTTGCAAACAGGCTGACACACCGCAACCTGGAACATAAAGACGAAGTACAATACTGTGGGAAAAAATGGGGAGAGCAAACAATGTTGGTTAATTGATGGCTTTAGGGACTCGATTAATATGTTTAGTACTTTGATGAAAGTTTAAAACTGACCTCTTATCGAACGTTGTAATGTGTGGGTCATCGACTGATGTGCAGACACTAGACGTGGATGTGTCTTTTATAATGATCTACAGATACCATCACTCATTATTCAATTTCGTTTTGTGAGTTATACTGTAATGGCGCCTTTTTAAAAATTTCATAACGCTGTTATAGTCTTAAGGACGTCATAATCTCCGACCGAAAAAACTGTGATCTCTTTGAGTTTACTCTTCTGCTATCTGCGACTTAACAGTCTATTTAGTTAACGTTCTGTGTCTGTTAACTAATGGTTGCAGGTTCGAGTATGCGGTGGGGCCTACGTGTAACAACCATGGACAAGTTGTTTAAGCATACGTGCCTCCATCACTATAGGCGATGGAATAATTATACTGCAGACTTGGAATTAAACGGTAGGCGTCTTGACTGTCTACCAGACTGACAAATGAAACTTGGCCAGGGATCGAACCTGATCTTATATTTTTTGGCCGATTCTGTCTTCTGTCTGTATTAATAACTGGCTCCCACGACCTAATCATATTGCAATCGTAAACTCAAAATTTCTACAGCGCCCACAAGAGCGATGTCGCGGGAACACCAGCTTATTTACAGGCGCTTAATCATTGCAAAATCGATAGGCAGGGGTCAACATCCAGAGAGTCACGCCTAATCAGGATAAGTTGAAGAGAATAGAATGAAATCTTCTCAGCTGTCGTCAACGATCAATGCGGCACAAGATGATAGTAATTATTCTCGTAAATGTTCATGCATAACGATCATGTGCCTCAGACAAACTGACCTTAACGGCGTGATTCAGAATAATTAATGTATTATTTATTAATAAGTTAATTCGTTAACACGTACAGGAATATCTGGCATTTGGAACTGGTGCCAGAAGAATTCCGGATTAGTGTCAACAGGGCGGAACCGCAGAACAGACGCTCTGTTCTGAATTCCCGGAGTCGTCTGAGCTTTGATTGTCTGCGCTGCCAGCTGTTTATCGTTGTCCAAACCGGCGAAGGTGAGCGAACACTCCAACACTCCAAAACCGTCCGTTTGTAAGATGTCAGCCATGATCACGGAGAACTTGCACGTCGACATGAAATTCGTCTCTGGACAGGAGACAGGAACGGTCGGCTGGAAGTAGAGGGTCAATGGTTGACTTCCCTCTTCGATTTCGATGCGAGGAGATGTGAAGGAACCTGGAGCATTCGTCTAAGAAAACAGCATTCAAAAATATTATAAGAGAACTGATACCGGTTGGATTGATGAATGAAAGGATAGATGAATGGATTGATGGAATGAAGAATCGGTGGATGAATCAGATGTTGGATGAATCAGATGGTAGAAGATTGACATTTGGACAGATTCATGAATAGCTAGATATTCAGCTAATAGGATGACGGGAAGAGAAGAATGGTGAGCGATAATATATATTACTAGAAGTGAAATCAGAAAAATGCAAAGTAGAGTGCAACGAAAATGCGAAGAAAATGTGACAAAGATGTGACAAAGAAGCGAGGAGAAGAAGAAGAAAAGAAAAATCAGAAGATGTTGAAGAAGCAGAAGTTGTTGAAGAAAAATAGGCAGAAGTAGAGGAAGAGAAAGAGGAAGAAGAAGAAAAGAGAACGAGAACGAGAACGAGATGGAGGAAGAAAAAGAAAGGAAGAGGCAAAAGATGTTGAAGAAGAAGAGGAAGAAGAAGAAAGAGAGGGAGAGGGAGAAAGATAAAGAAAAGAAGAAGGATATGATGTTGAAGAATCAGAAGATGTTGAAGAAGAGGAAGATGAAGAAGGAGAAAGAGAAGAAGCACGCAACGCGAAACACGATACACGAAACACAGTGATTGTTCTAAACATACTGTACATGTAACTCAAAAGCTTTTCTTTCACGCTATGATGTGCTGCACCGTGGCCGATTGGTTAGAGCGGTCGGTCTGTAACGTGCAAAGTGACTGTGTAGGGACCGTGAGCATTTTCAGAGCAATTATTGCTCTGCAATATAATTGCATCTATAGTTCTAAACGCCATCGAGGCGTGTGCACTTGTGAGTTCTGGAAGGACAATATCAAATGCAGTTGTATTGTATTGTATTATCTTGCAGCCTTGGTTGAGCCCTTAACGAATGCAGACCGATAATATTTAGGCCTACTTTTTCGGGTAGACTTTAGTCAGGCTAATAATATTTACCTTTTTTCAAGTAGACTATGATTAAGTTGATAATATTTACCTTTTTTCAAGTAGACTATGATTAAGTTGATAATATTTACCTTTTTTCAAGTAGACTATGACTTTTGTTCGATGATATTTAGCCTACTTTTCATGTAGATTAAGGCTAGGTCGACAATATTTAGCTTACTTTTTCATGTATACAATAGACTAAGGTCGATAATATTTAGCCTACTTTCATGTAGATTAAGGCTAGGTCGATAATATTTAGCCTACTTTCGTGTAGACTAAGGTTAGGTCGATATATACTTTTTTCATGTGGTCAAAGGTTAGATCGATCATTTTTACTTTTTTCGTGTAGACTAACTTAAAGTTAAGTCTGATAATATTTACTTTTCGTGTAGGATAGACAAAAAGTTATGTCGATAATATTTAGGCCTACTTTTTTGTCGTCATTATTGCCAGAATTCTAAGGGTTACGATGAATTGTATGACTGAAATTTCATAACTGAAATGAAAGACCACGGACAATTGTGTTCTCCTTAAAGATTTTAGTTATAGTTATAGTTATAGTTAATTATATTTTTTAGTTATAGTTATCGTTATCATTTTATTTTCGTTAACTGATTTTCGTTATCGTTATCGTTAACGAGAATCACACTGCACGACCAAACCAATGAAGCTAATCGCGCATCGCATTGCATTAAACTCACGTTGCCTAATCGAAATCTTTTTCAGGTTTCTCTGATTTATCGGCTTTCAACCTAGATTCACCAATGGTTTCTGATTTCTTATTACGATTTGGCTCGAAGCCACCGACGACCAATATGTTGGACTTCGTTATATTAGCGCTATAGAAGTCATGAGAGTAGATTAGATTAGAGTTTAGGTGACGGGTGAAGCCGAGAAAGGAGAGTAACAAGTAACTCAGAAGCTGTTGTCACTTGCCGTGCTGTATTTGATGCCAACGAAATAGGTTCTCTGAGACACATAGTACCTGCTGCGCCGACTTTCCACCATTTTCCAGTACGAGCGAACCTTGCATCCGACCTGCAAATTCATTTTTATGCTCACAAGGTTTCTCTCTAACGAGGAGGAATTCGATCTAACTGTATAGTTATATTAAAGAAGGAGTAGTTTATGCAGCATATAGGAAACTATATTTTCCGTAGCTAAATTAGCTTAGTATAGCATGGCATCACAAACATGGAATAGCATAACATAACACAACATTGCATAACATAACAAGGCCAGTAATGCAAGATCTAAGACGGCATTATAAGTGTGAACCAGCCACTTATCCATGGTCGTTGCACTAAGTCCGCTCAGACGACACGAACCTACTACCCTTGGATTATGTGCCTAGCACAGTAACAAGGTATGCTATCGTTCTGCATCCACAAGTTATAACTTACTCCCAAGTCATTTTGTAGTAATTTCTCAATTTTCTTTATATTTTACCGAGTATGAATTAAAATCACAAATGTTGGTGTGGTTTCAGTGACTATGGTTAGATTCTGTGTCAATTAGGATAACCATGCTAATAAGACGAGTATAATGTTGAGTTAACCCAGTTATAATGTTGAGAAATCCCTGTTATACTGTTAAGAAAACCCAGTAATTATGTTAAGATAACCCAGTAATAATAATGTTAAGAAAACCTCGCAGTGATGATTAAAAACCCCCCTTATTTTGTTGAGAAAACACTGTAGTAATGTTAAGAAAACCTAAATAATTATGTCATTTCAACAGTATAACTCAAAAACAAATAATGAATTACATTGGCATAGGATATTTACACAAAGCAAGGGGTCTACTATCACTATATTGGATCATCAATAGAGCTGTGACATGGCGATAACATAGGCCCTACTCCCATTCGAAAAGTTAGACCTATAATGATTATCC
Source organism: Aporrectodea caliginosa (assembly GCA_020284085.1). NCBI lineage: Eukaryota > Metazoa > Annelida > Clitellata > Crassiclitellata > Lumbricidae > Aporrectodea > Aporrectodea caliginosa. The sequence continues at coordinate 565,229 of JACEVL010000521.1, forward strand.
TAGTTGGGTATATACAAAGCTACTAGACCCTATCACTATATTAGAAATCGTATCATCGATGTCTATGGCGATCCCGATAATGTACTGACCGTCTTTCCAACTTGACCTTTGAGCTCTTTGGACCACAGTTTAACGCTGAGTTTGGATCCATCTGTTTTCTTCGGAGGGACGCTGGTCACTTCCTGTCCGTCGAAGGTGAAGACAACCTCGAACTGTTCTCCCTTCCTATCTCCATCCGGATTCGTCCATTGAACTCTGCAGGTGAAGTAGAAATCGTCATATGACTCTGTGCCCATCAGAGTCTTCTTGACGGCGGTCGGCCCCTCGAAAACCGGATCAGCTATGATTGGGTGCGGATCTAGTTCAAGAATTTAAAAGACACGTGAACAAAAGTAGTCATATTGGTTTAATACGAAACAAGTTAACGAAAAATAAAAATATAAGGCTTACTTATTTTTATAATTAGCATCATTTTTTAAACGGCTCTTTATTTGTTATTTTTTCAAATTTTGAACTTATTTCTTGTTTAATATTCAATTATGACCATTCTCAGTATTGTTATTTACCACTGCTGCTATTACTGCTGATGATTTTACTAATAAAATCACAGTAATATTATATACATTGCTAATGCCTCTAATAAAACTTATCTTCACAATATTTTATGATGTCATAATATGTTACAACACTCTATTTGTTTCTACTATGGTTTAAAGAGATCGAGGGCATATGCTCGAAAGACGATCTTTTATTAGGGGTGGGCAACGATTAAAAATTTTAATCGAAATTAATCGCACGATTAAACTTTTCAATAACGCGATTAATTTTTAACCATGTCACAATAGATGACAAGTACAACTACTCTACCGACTCTGAGTAGTTACGTTTGATTTGGCCCCAGGCCTCACTTTGTCGGAATTTCGGAATTGCATTTATAATGGAAAATAATTAAGGGCTTCATTGTGTAGCGCTATACAAATTCAATCGCGACGAAACGTTGACGTTAAAAAGATAATGTGAAAATTATGGCCCTGGGCCTCCAAATCCTAATTAACTGGTTACGTTGCATATAAGCAATTTGTGCATTAAAAATAATTGGGCTCTGTGACAATCGCGTTAACTGCGCTAAAAAATTTAATCGCGTTAATTAATTAACGCATTATGCATTAATAAGTTGACCAGCCCTAATATATATGTATGCTTATATGTGTACTCACATGTATTTAAAGCGTGTATGTGACGGTCAATAGCTATTGTGAATGTGATGTTTTATTTACTTGTGCATGTTTTGCTGTTGGGGTTCCAGGTTGTTCCCTTCGGGCAGATGTCTCCATCTCCGGAGCAGTAGGCCATGTCGCATCTTGGCACTCGCTTCAAGAGATAAACGTAGAAGTCATCGTCACCTGCTGCAGCAGCCCGACAGAACTTAACCTTAATTGATGACCTCCATCCTGCGCAACAGTCATTGCCTTGAGGAGAACAGATTTCGACATCTTTTGGACCCGGATCGGCAGCTGTTGCAACACAACATGATATCTATCACCGTTTATATTAGTGAGTGAGGGAGTCTGTAAAATGATGGATACGATAATAGTGGTGACGATGGAATGACAATAAATTATAACGTCGAAAAGATTATGCACTGTTCATGAATACATGTACATGCAATATTACATATAGACACTACTTATGTGAATACATGTACATGTATGTATCTGTGTATTTAAGTGTAATTAATAGGATAATGTAAAACATATGATATCTATCAATGTTAATTATTGGTGAAATAGGATAGTCAGCCACAGTCGGTAAAAAGATGAATACGATGGTGGTGATGGCAATGTAATTTTGAGAAGATTATGTGTTGTTCACGACGACAAGCTTAATCCAATGCATGCAAATTGCACACATGCATACAAATGTGCAATGTGCATGCAGGTGCAATTAATAATGTAGTTTAATAAAATAGTTCATGTAGCGCCTTTAGTGGGCCACCCAGAAGCATTCAAGCACCCCACAAAATCGCTTATTTTGGCGGTGTAGCAGTAGCTTGGTAAATAGAGCTTTTTAAGAACCTCACCAACGCACTAAAACACGACTACTACACAAAACACGGCTATAATTATAATTCTAACAAGTCATAATTCATGGTTATTACGAGTGCTAAATACTGCACATATTATATGCATAATATAGTCTTGCAACTGGATAATACTATAATAATCTGAGTAGTCGTAAATTCAGTAATAGAGACAGTTAGAAACGTAGTTAGAAGAAGGACAATATGTTCGTAGAAACCAGTAATGCATTACATCCTTCTTGATTGGACAAGATAATAGCATTGCTTGACACGAATAATTAATTAGAACGCGGAGAATGCAGATTCGAGCCTCCATTGTGTAAAGACCAAGAAAAAGCTATTCACGCCCAGTAATGTTCAGCATCATCAATGTTCTTTCGCATGGTCGTGTGTATACTTCAAACTTTAAAGGAAAGGCCAAATGTGAAATAGAGTTGCATTTATCGCATTGTGTTTACTAAAGCTTTAATGTCTAATGCACGAGGCATCAACCAATGGCGCTCCAAAACCGAGCAAATAATCAGTTTATACAGAAGATCAGTCTACTTAGAAAGAGAGGCAGCGTATGGTGGATAAGTAGATTGAAAAGGTAAATATTAGGTTATGAACGAAATGACATAAGCGAATGAGCCGAGTGAACAGATACAGATAGAGTGTTCTCAAATCTATATCCAGCGAGCAAAAAGGCTCGTTCACGTAGCCTACCAGCACCCATCGAATTGTCTAAGTTACACTGGTCAACAAGCATTTTGCTACTGGCAGGGCCTAGGACAGGATTTGGAGGCCCAGGGCCACAACTAATTTTCAAGGCCTTTTTCAAATATCTTTTAAAAACTTAGTTTGCAATTATTTAACGTCAACGATTTCGTCACGAAATAATTAGAATTTGTATAGCGCTACATTTCAATGAATAACTCCTTAATTCCATAATTCTCCATTTCATTAAATAACTTCGTAATTCCGAAATTCCGAGGCCCTTTATCAAGTGAGGCCTGGGGCCAAATGGCCCCGGTGGCCCCCCCTGTCCTAGGCCCTGGCTACTGGGATTCTAACACTTGTTCCTAACTAAATTTGATATGCTGATTCCAAATCCGGAAACCGATTTTGTCTATCTCGTCCAGTTTTTAAGTTATAAGGTTTCTAGGATTCTTTCAGTTGTATACGCCTACATTAATACTGGGCAACAAAAAAACCTATTTTTTGCTACTCAGAACTTTAGAACTGTTCTTGGCTAAATTTGGGGCGCTGATTTCAAATATGAAATCGACATTTGTCTAGCACGTCAGGTTTTATGTACGCATAAGTGAGGTTCTACACAATTGCGGATTCTCTACTCATACTATCAGTGAAAACACAGTATTAAAAATGTATGAGGCATTTGCTTTTGTGCTTGCTCTCAACTAAATTTTGGATGCTGATTTCAAATATGAAATTGAAATTTGGCTAGCACGTCAGGTTTTTGAGCTACGCATCGCATAGTTCATACCGCAAATGTACCGCATTAATTTGCGGTTATGTAGAACCTCACTGATGCGTACCTAAAAACCTGACAAGCTAGCCAAATTTTGATTTCATATTTGAAATCAGCGTCCAAATTTTAACTAAGAACAAATGCGAAAGCAAATGCCTGGCATTGTGTGATACAGTTTTGATACTACGCTTTCGCTTACAGTATATGAGCTGAGAATTCGCAATTGTGTAGAACTTCACTGAAGCATAGCTGAAAAACTAGACGTGCCATCCAAATTTCGATTTCATATTTGAAATCAGCGTCCAAAATTTAGCTAAGAACAAGCACAAAATCCAATTCTTCATACATTTTTAATATACTTTTCATTTGCTGTTAATATGAGTTGAGATTTCGCAATTCCGTGGAACCTCACCGATGGCTACCTAAAAAACCTGACGTGATAGTCAAATTTCGATTTCATATTTGAAATCAGCACCCAAAATATAGCTAAGAACAAGCGCAAAAGCAATGTCCGATACATTTTTAATACTTTACTTTCTCTGATAATATGAGTTGAGAGTTCGCAATTGTGTAGAACTTCACTTATGCGTACCTAAAAAACCTGACGTGCTAGCCAAATTTCGATTTCATATATGAAATCAGCGCCCCAAATTTAGCTAAGAACAGTTCTAAAGTTTTAAGTAGCAAACAAAAAATATTATTTTGTTGCCCAGTGTTATTGACGGTGACAACCACCTGTCGGATGGGTGCCTCTTATCCAAACAGGTTGTTCCGTTCCACACTTGAGTTCTGTGATGCATTGGTCGTGTATTTTCTGCGGGGGAAGCGTTTGGAATCTATACCAGACCTCTGAAACGACAGTCACGGTTACAGTTAACACCTGTTCAGTCACGCATCAAATGTGCATGCTTTGATTACTATATGTATACCTCGGTGAATTGAAAGGATGAGTGAGTGATCGAATGAAAGAATTAAAAAATCATTGAACGATTGATTGAATGAATCATTAAAAGGCGAATGAATATGTCAATGAAATTACTGAATCAACAAGGAGTAAAGGAATCGATGATTCAGTTAAATAGGCTATTGATTATTCATAGAATCAAAGAAACAACGAATCCTTGAATCAATTAGTCTATATTTTGATGGCTCGATGGCTTATTGAATCGGTTAATGAATTTCTTTGATAAAACAAATCCATTAATCGGCGATGAAGCGATTCAATTGTTCAATGAAGCAACTGATCCATAAATCGATGATCATACTTTCGTCGATGTCTTTGTCGCAGATGTTGGGCTCGTCTGCAGGTGCCCTGTAGCGAATGCTGCGTCTCTCGTCTGTTATGCTGACATAATTTTCGCACGGATTATCCTGTCCCTGCTGGCCGGTTGTCATGGCAACGAAACAGACTACCAATTGAACAATACAAAATTAACGAGTTGTACAAAGCACGCAACATTATAAAACGCAAGGCAACAGTTTAGATTTAGAACGCAATGCTGTAGATCTTTCGAATTTACGATGTTCTGGGACTTAGCTTGCGCAATTATTTGTAGTGCTAATTTCAAATTCTAATAAGTAACAAGGATGGGCAAATAACACAGTAAAATGTCATTGAATTACAAATTACTTTAGAAATTTGCTAAAAATTACAAATTACAAATTACGTAACGTCAATTACATCAAATTACAAATTACATACATAATTGAGGTCAAGACCTTTAGGCGGGAAACACATACTAGTTTTGTTTCCACTGTTCATTTGTATTACGCTGTTTGAAGCTGTTTATTTAATTTTCTCTAAGAAATAGCAACTGTTCGAACAAGTTATCCGATAACCGGTGTCTGCTTGACCTTACAATCATGCTTGCAAAACTATAATGAGTCTATGTACCAGCCCTGATGAAGGAAGTGCAGCATTAAATTGCATAACTATCTTTACAGTTGTGTAGCTATGAAGCATCATTAGCTCCTTACTGTCTTCTTTGATATACTGCAAGAAAAACTGTTATCAATGGTGACAAATTCAGTTCTGAAAGCATCTTTTTTCTTATCAACCAAAGCAGTGTCAACAAAAACTTTTTTAAATGAGACAAAACACACCACAGAGCAAGGCTGATACGCTGATTACAGATTTTGTGATAAAGGGAATACATCCTTTGTCAATCGCTAAACGACCGGAACTTAAAGAACCTGTAACTGGTCTCAAATCAAATGCCACAGTCATGGCCCGACGTACGTTTGGTCAACGAATAGGTGATGCAGTAGACTGGGTAGAGAATACAATGAGAGCAATAAAAGAAGAAGTATCTGAACAACTATTTGTCTGCACCACTGCAGATGACTTGTGTAGTCTACTAAACACAAAAGTTAGACCTATATGGAAGTAGCCTGTGACTGGATCGATGCATGTACATTTCAGCGACGCTCAGTTGCCTTAGCATGCAGACGTTTAGTTGGATCACACACGTGTGATGGAGTAGCGCAACTCATCTATGTAATACATTATGAGCTCGGTCTGACACGTGACAAAATTGTAGCTACAATTTCTGACAATGGCTCCAATTTTTTTGAAAGCATTTAAAGAGTTCAGTGTTGCTATCGTTCTAGAGATACTATAGTGATGGTGATCAAGGTAAGTAAAACATGCTTTCAAAGCTGCTTTGTTCTAGTTTCTTTTCAAAGTAATTTGATTTTACAGATGTAATTTGAAATGACAAATTACATTAAAAAATGTAATTCAATTGCAAATTACAAATTACATTGATCCAGAGCAACAAATTACAAATTAACAATTACAATTGTAATTCAAGTTACGTAATTTCAATTACATCAATAAAATTACTGCCCATCGCTGATACATGTAAGTTACCACCATCGAGGCAGTATCCAATGCGTGAGATATCGACCGATGGAGGAACAAAACCAGACCCTGATGAGGTCAACACCCAGAAGATCAGCCAGCTAAGACAGATAGGCATCCTAATCGAAAACTTAGACAAGAAACATCTAAAGCTCTAATCGAAAGACAAGCTTATTCATGAGCTCTGCGTCGGGGGGGGGGAGGATAGGAGTTGTCCAGAAGAGATCCGAGACCGGTTGCCAGACAGACCAGAGACAGAAGGTAGATAAGCTCTTTAGTCGGGTTTCATTGAGGAGGAGAACTGTTGGAAGTTAGAGGTTTGGATGGATTAGGGAAGGATTATTATTAGAGTGAAAAGCCTGTAGAGTGACAAATCGGAGATTTAGAGTCTGAACCTGGATATGCTCAGGTTTTTTAATCAGTGGATCAGTAAAGAACAGGAGTGATATGGTGATGCTTGGGTGTCCTGGTGATAGTTCGGACGAGTGAGTTTTGGATGAGTTGCAGACGTTCGACTGAGTTGATTCGAGGCGGATGAAAAGATAATTACAGAAAATAGTTCTGTGTGGACAATGCAGATAGCGATCGTGGTAGCACTTTTGAAGTCCAGCATGGGTCGAATACGGCGGTGGTCACGGATATGTGTGTTTTGGTTGCTGGCCCTAGAGAAAATAGTTCCAGCTGTGGCTGATAATCAGTTTGAAAAAAGGATGTCTTGTGTTTAAACAGAAATATCAAAAGCGACTTGGCAGAACGGACAGGTACATAGTCATATTTGCAAAGTCCAGCAATCAAAGAACCATGAGTAAGAGAAAGATGATGAACTGGTTGAATAACGATAAGTCAGGGAAATTAAACCTTTATATGCTCATTATTATAGGCCTACTTCACAGCGCTAAGACAGACAGACAGGTCGGAATAGTTTCAGGCCACACTCACTAATCTTCCATTGGACGTAGAGGATTTCAGCCACTTACTGAATGTTATAACTAAAGGCCGAAATGCATGGGTTAGAATGAAAACCTCTGTTATCACGTCACAGACCAACCATAATCCTCACAATTATAACTGTAGGCACTAGATTACATGAATACATCGGGGATTTATTTGTTTCTGTCTATATCTAGTATACGGTCGATGATCAGGATCCTCTGCAACACCGTAATCGTAATCGTAAGCTCCAAATTTCTGAAGGGCTACTCTAAAACTAATCGCAGGGCACCAGCTTATTCACGAGCACCAGTGAGCTTATTCACTGCAATCAGTCAGCGGTACTTTTGGAACATTCTTCTACTCAAAATTATTTAGAAGTTTATCCGCCAAAAAAGGCTCAGGAGACATTTTCAGTTTCTCTTGAGAGGCACTCTTTTGGGCGCAATAGACATCCATGTTTCAGTGTGTGTCAAAAGTAACGAGGAGTAGCTAGCTATAGAGGTGTCCAAATACAGAGGCGGCGCCAGACATTTTTTGCATGAAATTTTTTTTCGTCCTGGCTTGCCCTGCTGTAGCGGCGCCACTACACAAATATATACAGGAACATGCCAAATGAAAATGAGTTTTTATCGAAACTGTTCTGACCTGCCAGTAGAAAACGACGCATTTCGATCAAAGAAGACTCTCCGGATCGATTTGTAATGTACCGTTGAGCAGAACGATTTGATGTCGTAAGCCGCCTCAGTGCTGAAAATGAAACCGTTGGCTACAGGTGTCAGCGCTTTTGTGAGGTATTGAAATGGTATCTTGAAACATACATACGTATCACCACGCATGCATGCATATATACGTGCATGAATACATCAATCAATAAATCAAAAAAATTATATATGGCCTATATATTATATATGGCCTATATATGTTTAACCCCTTCAAGATCTCTACTCCGAGGCCAGCCCAACTAAGGCTGAATAGCTTTAAGAGAGGAATACTTGTATGTATGCATAAAGTGTACAGTCAACAGTTACTGTCTGGAACAGTTTTCTCTCCAGACTACTGAGAACTACCCAAAATAAAACTATCTAAAAAGCCTAGTCTTACGGTGTTTGAGTTAGAACAATAATTACTTAACGTTTCGGTTATTATGCTTCTAACGGCATCCATCTGCTGAAAGTAAGAAGAATGACTCTGAACCTTTAACGAGCAGATGTATTTGCGCCGTGGAATAAATTGTATTTTCCCATGACTTACAAGACACACGAGATATTTTTATAATAATATTTAGACATAGAGAGGGAGCGATGAATGCTTTTCACTAAAGCAGTCTCGATAAGAATAATAAAAATTTGCTTAAAATAATTGCTTCTGGTGGTCCATCGCCCCAAACCTTGAGCAATAGCGATATTGGACCGATAAAAGTTACACAATTGATGATTACCGTTAGAGCGTTATGAGCACGAGACGAGAACCATGAGCGCAATGATGAACAAAGTCAACAGAAATGCTGTCGATAGAACCGAACTATGTGGCCAGAACCCAATCTTATCCGTTATAAAGGACGCTAATCACGTGGGAGGCTAGACCGTTAGGCATCCGTGTTTACTGGATTTCTCCAGCGTGACCAATTGACTATTTTTGTAATAAGTAGGCCTAGGCTATGTTTAACAACTGTAGGTTTAACTGACTTATAAACCAGCCTACTTGATGCAATACCTGTGTGTGCGCGACAGGTATTGTTTACAAGTGATCTGGTATCATGCGGAAAGGCCAAACATGAAGAGTCCACCTACTTGATTTCTTACACAAACGCACACATGCATACTATAAGTCTCAAAGTGTGTCCTTCCGTTTGTATGTTTGTTTGTATGTTTGTTTGTTTGTTTGTTTGTTGTCCCACTAAAGGCTCCGAAAGGGAACGCTTTAGCGACTTGAAATTTTTTTCAAAGCATTGTTACAGGAATATGTAGGTAAACGCGACTATTTTCAGCTCGCAATTTACTTGAAACGCTTATATACGGACATTTTTAATTTCGAACTGGACTACCGTTGCAAATTACGCCGCCATTTCTGATTTCGAACAGGTGGACGCGCCATACCACTCGACCATCGACGTGGAGAAATGACGTGGGGTAATAATTGAAGACCCGACGGTTCCTATGTATCCTGGTACCCTACGGCGTAGCGAGCGCTCGTCCCGGAAGTCCAGGGTGACTTATAAAGAGGTAGAGAGCAGAACTTTGTGACCACGTAGAGTGCTGCTGGATTCGAACCCTAGACGCGTCACTTCTCCCTCAGTCTCTCACCACCTCCCTCACCTGCTCTTCAACGACAACACGGAGCTCCCTCTGCCGATGAAACGATGTGAGCGACGTCTGTTGAGGCGAGGGCGGCTTGACATGATCTCTAAAAATTATTAGTTTGTTTAGCCCGGTTGCTCAGCTCACCTGAATTGTTGACACGAACCTTTCGATGAAGTAGCCTTTAAGGATCATTGATCATTGGCCTGATGTAAGCCATCTTTACCCGTCCCAAATAAGCAAATGGTGTCTGCTAGCACTTCCTGATTGGAATGCCTTGGTTCGGCCTTACATTTCTGCAGAAGATAACCAATGGTGTATTGTATTGTATTGTATTTGAACACTTGTTATAGCGCCCCTACCAGATTTCCCATTCAGAGGCGCTCCCGACTACTGCGCGAACGCTGAATCGGAGTTTCACGCCGAAGCGCATGAGCAATTGCGAGTGAAGGACTTGCCCAGGGTCCCTACGCGGCGACTTTGAGGTGGATTCGAACCCGCAACCCTCCAGCTGTATGTTAAAGTTATCCTAAAACTATTCGCCAATTGATTAACTTTTGCTCAAAATGAGTTTAACACCGCTTAGGTTGGTACAGGTGGCGTTTTTGTGAGGTTCCGAAAGCGCTTAAAGTAAGTGTCGAGATCCGTGTTTCCCAAGCTTTTAAGATGGAGAACTCTTTTGAGGTCAACAATTTTGAAAGAACCCCGACCGAAACAATATTATGTTCTGGTGTACGTAGCACCTGAGAATTAGACCAACATAGGTCTAAGTTGATAACTGAGTTAGGAATAGCTGGATTCTCTTTTACCGGGATATTAGGAATTTTTAATCCATATACAATTCAATTCATTAAAATTAGATTAAGAGTTATTTTAAGTGAAATTTTCCCAAGGCACTCTTAAATATCTTTGCCTTAGAGTATGCTTTATAATGTAACAATGCATCCAAACAGCACTTTTATCCAATCTCCTAATGGAACCTATGGTTTCGCAGAACAAACTTTGGGAATTGGTCTAGATGCATGCATACAAATGGTGCATTTAAGATCACGATTAAACTGTTGAGATACTATCATCACAGCCCAACCAGAAATTGATTTATACTTCACTATTTAATTAAGATGGTGAGATAGCATCCAGTTGTATAGGCCTTCAGTTGGTTTGTGGTGATTAACCTTTAACAAGTCAGCGTTGAAATCACCAGCTAGGAATAGTTTCTTAGATTTTTATTTTGGATAAAAAATTTTATTTCAGCGGTAAAATCATCTAAAATTTTCTATTTCAGCGGTAAAATTATCTAAGTTTTGACCAGGAGGTCTATATATATCACGCCTATTATAGATGATCCTCGGTTAAGAGGTAAACGAATAAACAGTCCTTCAAATGAACGGGTTTCCCCTAAATCTCCAAGAACTTCAAAAGAGGTTTCCTGCTTTATTAGGAATGCCACGCCTCCACACCTCCCTTCACCTCTAGGTGTGCTTATGATTCGATGGCCTGGTTACCTGGTATGGTAATTAGGTCAGCTTGGTCTCTGTAAGGGCCAGGACGGTTACGGGTAAAAGCGATAGCAGGTCTTTTATTTCATCCAATTTATTTAATTTGCTGCGACAGTTCAGGTGCATTATCGAGAGGAGTGTTGGTGAGTGAGTAAATTCAGTGGATAGTGAGAGTGGGATAGAGTAGGTAGTGTTGTATGTTAAGTCATTGAAGAAGTTACAGTCATGGTCTATCTCTGGGCAATTTAGAAGAGGTCGATTGTCAGTTTCATCTGTAAGGAGTTATAGGGACCTGGTGAGAGGGTCATTGAGGTAATCGGCATTATATAACTCTTTCCCCATCGTCCTATCCATTGTTATATCAGAATTAAAGTTTGCGTATTGGGGGAGTGTCATAGTTAAAGGATTGGTATGATCAAAAGGTCTAGAAGCGCCCATGGGTTGATCTGTTATATCACCCGAGTAGGAATAGGATTGGCCTAATCCTAACTTACACATTTGGGAGTTGGTTTATCATCACAATTCATGAATACAGGAAGTGCACACAACAGAAACTCTACCAACAAAACTAACAGAGCGGAACTTCTCTAAACAGAACCAACAGAGAGGAACTTCTCTAAGCAGATTCGACGTGGTCGCCTAATGACCGAAGCGCACAAATCACTATCAAAAGCAGCAACTCCCCCATTCAATTAACCCTAAGAAGAATCAACTCCCCCATTCAATTTGTCCTAGAAAGAATCAACTCATCCATTCAATTTACCCTAGGAAGAATCAACTCCCCCATTCAATCTGTCCTAGGAAGAATCAACTCCACTGGGGTTTCCAGTCACCAACAGGAGTGTTATAGTCCTAGTAACAACGCTCTCCGCTGTTCATTCTATCACGCCACAGCACATCATAGTTCTCAGTTCGATTGCCATGTCCCTACATACTTGAACCCAGTATTTTCGCCAAATGAGACATAGCGTTTATAAGGGACCGGTGTTTAAAAGAAGCCGCGTATGAGGCTGAAATACACACACTCGTACAAAAATATTCCGGGTGTGTTTTTATCCTAGTATACAAAGACTGCAGAGTTAATCGATACTAGGTTAAAAACACTCCACCCTGCGAATAAACACTACTGGAGTGTTTTCGTCAGAGATCGGAATAAATGACTTGTAAGATTATTTTGTTCTTTCTAGGACAAACTGCATGGGGGAGTTGATTCTTCCTGGGACCAAATGGCTGGGGTTGATTCTTCCTAGGGCAAATTGAATTGGGGAGTTGTTTCTTACTGGGACCAAATGGCTTGCGGAATGAAACATTTTGAATTAATTCATAATGTCAAGCAGCGTCAATATATTCTACCAGTTAATAATTATTGGTCCTACACAGAAGATACTCCATAACTAAAACTCCTCCATTCAATTTGTCCTATGAAGAATCAACTCCACTGGAGTTTCCAGTCACCAACAGGAGTGTTATAGTCCTAGTAGCAACGCTCTCCACTGGTCAAATAGTTCCAGTAAGAATTAATTAACTCCACAGTCAATATATCTTGGAATAAATAGACACCTGGAGTGTTTTAAATTCAGTCTACTACACCGGCGCTAATTTGTGCAAATCGTTTTACCACTCGAAAACTGCTATAGGCCCTATATATATATATATATATATATATATATATATATATATATATATATATATATCGACTGGCGTTTAATTGACACGCGCTGTCTCTTCGAAATTTGCTGTTTTTTGGTCTCAACATTGGCTGCCGTTTGAATTTCGCGCCAGTAAGGCAGCCAATTGTTTTCCTGAACATTATTGCCAGTGTGACCACTCCTTTGGATTTGTCCCAAGATCTTGGGAGTTTGGGGGTCGACTTGGGATCTGGGGATTTTGCATAGCAATCTTGGGATTTTTATAAGGTTTACAGGCTAGTTTTTACCGTACTTTTCAACAGTGGTGGGAATCAGATTTTAAAACTCGTTCATTTGGTAAACATTGTAATTTTTTAATTCATTAGTATGCTCCGGTATTTCTTTGCCAGTTCTTAGCTAGACATATTTGTGAGACGGATAAAATGCATTTCATATTTCATAAAAAAATTCCTTTTCAGTAACTTGGGATTTGTTTGTGCACTTTTGGCCAATCTTGGGATTTTCCTGCCAAGAGCTTGCGATTTCAGAAAACTGAGAGTGGTCGCACTGATTATTGCATCAAACAAACCATTTGAACCTAGACTGGTAACACACGTAAATTTAATTCATTTATATACATATTACAATCATGTCCCTATATATATTATTTATCTATGTACGTTGATTCTGTTGTGTTCTGTCTCCCTGTCGAACGCAGATCTAAGTGGGAATGGAACGACTATGGTTCCGTATGATAATTAGGTGTGACTGGATTGGATTGGGTTGGATTATTAAATATCAAATCATCAATTAGGAGACTGCAAAGCCAACCCTATGTAACGTACTATTTCAGGTAATGAAATCGAATAATTCTGCGTTCATTCGTTTTGATTTCGGAGAGTCAAAAAACGTTTCATATGCAATAAGCAAAGCGGTTTTTAATGCTACATCGTTGAGCATCAGTAAGCACTGAAGTAGCTTACATAAATTTTAAAAATAAGCTTTCAATGAATCTTTGGGTTTCCTCGCATGAGTAAGACATACAGTTATTAATTACTTTGTCTACAGTAACTACTTTTATAAAAGCACAAGTGTCTGCACTCCAACTTATCGACGCAACTTGGTCAAGAGACTCTGAATATGATGTTTAGCTATGGATCGAAATCAGTTGGTCAGGCTCAACGTGACCCTGTGCGTGGGCTCGCCACTGGTAACTCTTACAGTTTTCTGTTCACAGTTTTGCTGATAAAACACCTGTTGTTAATTACATTTACAGTCGCACCCCTGGTTCCCCCTTGGGCTGCACTTGTGTACATGGTTATGTGCCAGTGTCTTTCTAGGTTTGTTTAGTCTTTCTGTGTACTTCTCTGTCCCTACGTGTAATTGTGTGTGTGTCAATGTGTGTTTGTTCTCTCCCAGTTTCGGGCTACGTGCTTATCAGACCTGCTGTATGCTTATCATCGTGCGCTCCTTGATTTAGCCTACCATCCTCTGCTCTACATTTCAGCACTCCATTCGCCCGATTCCAGAATGAACCAGAGTCGTTAATCTTCGAGCAGATTGCTGCATTGTATAGAGCGGCTAGTCTGAAACATATCTCAAGGATTTCCTGCTTGATCTCTTTGATATTGCACATGAAGATGCCTTGACTGCAATCAAGATAGAAGCGGATCTCTTCCCCGCTTCTACCACCAGACTTTTCCGGATCCTCGGATTGGAGGCCCTTTTCTTGATCGAGACCCTCAACAATAAATTCGCTTGTTTGCAAGATTCTAATCTATTCGATATAAATTTAAGGACACGATGCAGTTTAAGTATTGTATATATGTATGTTAGTATGTATGCACGTATGTATGCATGTATAAATTGTTAGGATCCCATGGCTTAACCAGTCCTGGGATGGGCAAGGGATACGCTTGGGTGGTTTCCTTAGCTGAGGGGAGACCTCTAGTGGGAAATTCTCCTATATAAGGAGGTAGAGTAAGGGGCGTCTTCGAAGTCTCCGATGATACGGCCTTTGTGCAGTTCGTCTTGTCTGAGATCTTCCGGGCGCATGTTAGTCAAGTTCGTTTCGTGGCAAGTTCCACTTTTCTTGGTTACTCAAGGTTGCTTGAGTTTGGTCATGTCGTCAGCCTGTTGCTGCGTTGAAGACTTTGTTTCGTCGGCGGTCTTGCTACAATAGAGCGAACCGTTTTCCACCCTTGTCTACGGGTCGGTAATGTATCGTTTTAATTTGTCTTTTTGTTGAGAATTATACCTTTAAAACTAGACAACGTCTTGAGCTTTATTATAGAGGGGGAACCCGCAACAAAATGTATGGATGATTGCATTATACATGGATCTATGTACAGGATAGCTGGGCGAATTAGCCACAGGTGACCTAGCTAAGAGTGACTTGATCTGCGATTGAACAGGCTTAGTAAAAGAACGATACAAACCCGAATACTATAAATTCAGAGGAGATCGTTGAGTTGTTCAAGTCGTCTCGTATAGCTTCCAGCTTAGTCAAACGTCGCATCAGTATAATACATCTGCTGTCTCTGCTCTTTTTTATCATCTCTGTGCCACTGCGTCCTGTCTTCTTTCTGGGTCTTGGCTATTTGAGATATCCCAAACTCAGTCTGTGTGTACATTGTACACTGATCTTGCGCGTTTCCCTAACGAACGCTAAAGCTAATTATTCTAAGCAGGGCCTGATATGATCATCACCACCACGGCTCCTCCTTAGGTACCGTCATTTCACCTCTGGTAATGCTAACATCCTGCAGGTTCTGCTCTGACCTAACTTCGTTGCTGCCCAGGCGACCGTTTAACTGAGCGTCTATTTTTGTTAACTATAGTAACTCATGTAGCGCCGGTGTTTAAAGCACAAGGCATCAAGCGATGAAGCAGGAAAACCTAAGCCGATTTCCTGGATTCGGTGTGAGTGGATTGGGTTGGATTATCAAATAACAAATAATCAATTAGGAGAAAACAAAGCCTATCCCATGTATTTCAGGTAATGCAATCGAATAAATCTGCGTTTCGGAGAGTTAAAAGAAAGTTTCAGTTACAATAGGCAAAGCAGTTCATATACCACATCGTTGAGCATCGCTAAGCACTTAAACACCGATTGTTAATTACAGTTAATGTCGTAGGTTAGCGAGAAAGCGTCGCTGATCAATCTGCTCTTGAAATGGAGTTGGTAAATGTTCGTTTGCAACTGCAATTACAATGGCGACATATCTGGATGTGTCAATATAAATAACCGACGCATCAATGAAGCCTATTGTGACATATCAATATCAATATTATTAACGATGTATCAATTACTGCAAAAATATAAGTATCAGTAGCGATCTATCAATGACCAGCATACCAGGGTGTTCTAAAGCAAAACGAACATAGTAACGAAAGACGTAGGACTAAATGAAGCTTAAATCTAAGCAGAAGAAGAAGAAGAAGCACAGCCAAGAAACAGAGGAACTGAACACTTTTAGGGATTGCGATTGGAGTCGACGTTAACAGGTAAGACAACCAATGGTAAACGCAATGACAACAGTCAAGATTTTAAGGCTGCAGCTGAACCATGTTGCTGAACTGACTTCGACACAATCAGATTTATCTGTAAAACAAACAAAATTGGTAACAACACTACAGGTATTATTATTATTATTATCATTATTATTATTATCATTATTATTTTTATTATTATTATTATTATTATTATTATTATTATTATTATTATTATTATTAGTAGAAGCAGCAGCAGCAGCAGCAGCAGCAGCAGCAGCAGTAGTAGTAGTAGTAGTAGTAGTAGCAGTAGTAGCAGTAGTAGTGGAAGTAGAAGTAGAGCAATGGGAGTAGTAATGGCGTAATTTAGTTGTGGTATTAGTAACAGAAAAAGAAAACGCAAAGAATGCGAAAGAAAAAGAAAAAGAAGAGGATGAAGAAGAAAGTGGAGCTGAAAAGGAAGAAGAAGGAATAGGAAAAGGAAAGGAAAAGAAAATATAAAGAAGAGGAATGATAACAGCGGTGCATAAAATAGCCAAAAACAAGCAGGCGTAGGAACATTATTATACACACATTTTGTCTTACTGTTGCGATAGGAGAAGACTCGTTTAGCATTTGCAAAAACTGACACTAGATGTCGCCGGTATAAGAAGAATTCAAATCCACAGAGACCATACCCTACCTTTTATTGTCATTCCCAGAGTACTTCATTTCTCCTATAATTATGCATATGACTATTACTACCTTGTTGTTGCTTACCTAAGGTCCATCCATTACGACTTCTGGAAGGAATACATTTCTCGCACGGATTAGTGATAGACTTGTCACCAGACGTAAAGCATCGACCCCCAATAACACACGTTTCCTCCTGAAACCAAAAATATGCATCAGACTTGTGGGCTCATTCATTTTTCTGACTTTTGTTGCACCCAGACCAGACCATTTAAGGAGTCCGAAAGTGGTAACGTTTTCAGAAGACAATTCACACCATCCATTAGGCTATGTAACT
>JACEVL010000521.1:590000-665000 GCA_020284085.1 Aporrectodea caliginosa
CACTTCGTTCGGGTGCTTCTTGTTGCAGTGCTGGGTGAACTGGGTGGCGAAGGCCTTCGTTTTGACGGCTGGGGCGACGCAGGCAACGACCTGCTTGCCTTGGCAGGAGCAGATGTTCGGCACCTGCTCATCGATCTCGAGGCAGTCGATTGGGTGAACGTGACCGTTGATGAAACTCTCCTTGTGGCTGAGTCTGTATCAGAAGCAGAAGAATAGCAGTCCATTAAGCTAGCCCTGAGGAAGCCATGGGTATGAAGTGTTAGTGACTGACTTCATTTTCTTGGCATCGACATATGAGGGCGAGTGGTAGCGTGAAATCCCGTGAATCTCTTAACTATAGCAGTGAAAATATGATATTATATTCCCCTACAAGACTCTATATTTCGGTCAACCCTATTATCATCGGTCTTTGCTGACTCCAAAGACCTGTCTGTACTCGACCAGGTCTTCTGATAATCTCAATCTGAATATTCTGTGGACAATGATGGCTCCTCTGGGTAGGCGCGCCTTTCTGTTGTATCGCCCTGGACTTTAGAACTCTTCCGGCAAACATTCGCTCTGCAAAGTCTGCTCTGGCCTCGATTTAAAACACTTTCCTGGACTCATTTCCTCCGTAAACTGTGTCCGTGTCTTCTCTGACTCCCTTCTTGGCTTTCGATTGGACTCACCACGGAATTTGACTTGCACAATAATTCTGCTTCGTAGCGACCATCAGCTTATGCCTCGAGCATTATGATAGTGAAGCAAGTCTAGGCCTAGATTAGAGTCTCTTAGCCATGCGACTGGAAACTACAATAGCAACCTACTTGTAACTTTCTGAGAACGAAACAGGAATGTCTCTGTTGTCGGCTTGATGAGCACCCTTTGGAATCGTGTCGTCTCCAGGGTTCCCATTGAACGTGCCGCACAGTCCGGTTACCCGACCGTAATCCTCCGAATTCAGGAAGAGATGGATACCGGAATGCAGACCGTACCAATCCATTCTGACGTACGCTCCAGAAGGCATCGTTATCTTAAGAAGAAAACGTTAGCGCGATATGCTGCACTCATTAAATTTAAATAGCACACAAGTCCGGCTGTTTAAATAAAATAACTCAGCAACTGCCAACACTCTGGTAGAGCCAGTCCCAAGCTTGGATACAGAAGGAGGGCGACGCTAATCATCTTGTAATGATACCTCCAAAAGGCTCCAAGAGGCGCACTGTATATGCAAAGCTGATAACGATGATGATGGTGGTGGTGATGATGAATTATGGTGGTTACAATATTTGTAATCGGATACATACGCAATTGTAAGTGTAGCTATAATGGCTAAATTTATACTGCGCCTCTTCATAATGATGATGCCTGTGTTTTTGGATGATGATGATGACGATGTTTATGTATGATGATGATGATGATGACGGGAGGAGGAGGAGGAGGAGGACTGATGATGATGATGATGACTTATGATGATGATGATGATGATGATGATGATGATGATGATGATGACGATGATGATGACGATGATGATGATGATAATGACGACTATGACGAAGATGATGACGACGATGACGAATTAAAACGGACAGCCCATACATCATCATTTTGATGGATGGTGCTTCGCGGCTGTCAGAAGGAGATGTCTTTTAACTATTAATTCAACCGTTTCTATTATTAGGTCCGGGTGTCTCCCTCGTTCTCTCAAACAACAGCCCCTCTCTCCTCTATTATAATTATAATAATGATGCCTGTGTTTTTGGTTTCTGATCGACTCATCCTACATTCGGCAACCAGATTTTTTATATGATTTTCGAATTGTCTAGGATTCAGGGTGATTAGTAGAGTGTCATTGAGAGGTGCCGTCAGTACTGGCCAGAATATCACACACTGGCAAAACGACTCTGACATTAATTCATTCAATTATCCTGAAAATTTATATAGCTCCCTTCAATAACCTACTCAGAGGCGCTCCCGGCCCATCCGCGGCTAAAAAGTAAAGATTTAAGCAGCTTATAGAATGTAGGCGCATCGTTCCGAGGTAACAAGTGCAAAACTCAAGTGGGAGTCCATTCCAAGTGAAGAGTCCCATGACCGCTAAATTTCTTCCTGCATATGCTCCTTGTTTATTCGTATAAGCCTGGACACTGCCTTCATCCTTGTTCTATCTCCTCTTTCTCTCGGTCTCTCCTTCTCTTCCTCTGCCTATCTACCTCGCTCTTTCTTATGCAGAAAATCCAGCTGAAACCATTATGCGAATCATGAAGGCACACTACTTTTATAATTTCTACGTCTCTGGGGAATGAACCACCTCAGGGCAAAAATAGAAATGATAATAATTGTCGGGTATATTACCAAGTGCCGAGTAGTTTACCAACAAGCCGCTACTTATCAACTCTAGCATGCCGACAACATTCTTTCAACCGTGTTAGAGCTTTACATACCGTATAGACGTTGCCAACGTTGGTGATTGTGGCTCCAGGGACGTGCTTGTCTGCAAGATAGGTGATGGGGGTTGGGGTGAAGTTCGGTCCCTGGCAGGCGTTGACCCCCAAGACGTTGTTTCCTTCCCTTACGGCCACTGCACAGTTGCACGTCACGGCCCAACACTTGTGATGACGAACATGCACCTGATTGTGTGGACAGATGCAAGAGATTGTTAGGCATGTACAGTCGGTACTTTATGTATCAAATGCCTTCACGAGTCGCATTAGTGCACAATGGCTTCATCTGAAGAAAGAAAGAGAGGAAAGAAAATACAACGAAACAGAGTAAACGAGAGGGACATAGAGAGATACAGACAGACACAGACAGACACAGACAGAGAGAGACACAGACAGACAGAGAGAGAATGTGTGTGCGTGTGTCACCTTCATTATTATCGTCAACCTCATTATTATCGTCACCCTCATTATTATCGTGAACCTCATTATTATCGTCACCTTCATTATTATCGTCAACCTCATTATTATCGTCACCTTCATTATTATCGTCCCCGCTGCTATTATCGTCACCATCAAAGCATCGTCATCATTAAGACGAAAATGGCAATACTTACTTTCAGCAGTCAAACTGCTTACCTCAAAATGACGCGAGGAGGTACTTCTAGCAAAGAGGTAATCTCCTTCCATGTAAGCATGGTAATACCTGTGAAATGGCATGCCATCATCATCATCATCATCATCATCATCATCGTAGTCGTCGTTATCGTCATCATCATCATTCTCATCATCATCATCGTAATTGTATGTCAAGAAAGCTACTCTAAGTTGCACCCGCTCTGGTACCACACGTCCAGATCAAATTGTAATTATAATTGCAGCTGCAATTGTAACTGTACATTTATATAGCGCCTCTTCAACAGAAACTCGCCAGAGGCACTCCGATATAACGACGGAAAACCAGGATCGATCGAATCAAATGGTTTTCAAGCTCTATCGAAAAAGAGGAAAGGAAAGACCAAGAAGCTGGTGTCGTAAGATTCTTGGTAACCTATTCCAGAAAGATGGACCGACCACAGCGAAGCTTCCGTGCTGTACTGTCGATGTTCTAGCTGGGGGAACAAACAGGTCACCCTGAGCAGCAGAGCGATGAAATCTGCGACCAGGAATGGATGAGACACAACTTCCTAAGATAAGATGGAGCTCATTAGGCAGGCATAAAGCATTAAGATCTTAAACTCAATGCATGTGTGCATCGCCTACTAATGCAATTCCTCCCACATGCAGCTGCATTATAACCAAACTTACATGTAGTATGGCCTTTTACCGATGAGTAAACAGAAGTTCCTTGTTTCGTTTACATAAGAAAAAGCACTGGACTGATTTTGGTCATACGAGTAGTCACAATAATTAGTTAATAAATTGAGAGATTGTGTAGTTTAACTACTGATTACAACTACTTTTCAAAAGAAGATTATACATTTTAAACCACTGTTTGACTGGTCTCCTGCACAAAGCTCCAGTGTGAGTGGCTGACAACAGCAGAGTTTAGTGGAATCGTCATAATTGATTAATTATCAATCTATCTAGTGTAGTCTGATCATTCAAATGTATTCACTTCTGTCTGCTCGAAAAGACATTGTTATTAACTAATAACCCACTACTGGACCGATTAGCTACATTGGTTACATGAAGGCATTTCTGCGGGTGAAGATGCTGATAGGAATACCGATCGTGGCTACGGTTAGGAGATTGAAATCTCGGGCTTACACGGTCCGTATGCGGGGCACATTGAATGACGTGGCAACCATTCAAAATGAGAAGGTTTAAGGCCATCGGATCGCTATATAAAACGAATATTTTTGTAATGTTATTATTTGTGTAAGTCCAGACATAGAAACCTGTGCTTGAGTCATCATGAGTCAGTCAGCTTATAATAGGCCCAGAGAGAATCTGTAGACGCAAGAAGCAACCAGTCTTAACAGCTCAGAAATTCGATTGAGCAGAATGGATGTCAACCGATGACTAGCTACGGCTTAGGTTGCATTACTTCTATCTATCTATGCTAGAGAGAGACGCACCTGTGATCGAAGGTCATTATGTGCGGATCACCAGTGGACGAACAGGTGCCGGTTGTCGACGAATCTCTTATGAAGATCTGGCAGAGACACAATCATTTGCTATTATGAAAACCATTACACTTAGATACAGCACATTTAATGACATCACACCGTATACGCGGAGCTTAAGAAAAATGAAGCCGCTAACACTTCGTACCCATGACTGCATTTTAAGGACTAGCTACATGTAGCTATAGGACTGTTTTTCTCCTATTCATGTAGTGTGGCATAGTATTAATGCAAAACATTAGGGCGTCAGCTGGAATTTCGAAAGTACTTCTACTATCTATTTCTACTAATGCTGCTAATAGTGAGTGGTTGTGGTGAACGCCGCGGCGGTGGTGTAAAGCAATGGTGACCA
The DNA here is from genome assembly GCA_020284085.1 of Aporrectodea caliginosa. Lineage (NCBI taxonomy): Eukaryota > Metazoa > Annelida > Clitellata > Crassiclitellata > Lumbricidae > Aporrectodea > Aporrectodea caliginosa. The sequence continues at coordinate 594,902 of JACEVL010000521.1, forward strand.
TTCTATTCTATTCCATTTTAATATTTTACACTCAATTTCAGTCCGTTCCGGTCCATTATATTCTCCTCCATTCCATTCTATTCTGTGTCATTTTATGATGGTGGCCATAGTATTGGCGATGGAAGTGGCGGAGATGGTGGTAATGGTGGAAATGGCGTAGATGGTGGTAATGGTGGAAATGGTGAAGATGGTGCTGATGCAGGTGGTGTTGGAGGCAGTTCTGCTCCTGTGTTCAGCAACGACAATAGTAATAAACACAGAAGTTGTGGTAATATATATCCAACTCACAGGTATATCTGGGAGTTTGTAGGCGTGCCAGAAGAACTCTGGATTCACCGAAATCGCGCGAAACCGAATAACGGAAGTCCGTTGGTGTATTCCGGGCGTTGGTAAGGCCTTGACCTTCTGAGTCCTCGGCTTGTTGTTCTTTTCGAGGCCACTGAACACCATGTTACATTGGGATACTCCAAAGCCGTCGTTGGGTGGGATGTGAGCCGTTGCTATGGTGATCTTGCACGAGGTCCTTTGGTTAATCTCGGGACAGGAGATGGGAACTGTCGCCTGGAAGTAGAGCGTCAATGCTGGAGATCTTTCGTCGATTTCGATGCGAGGAGATGTGAAGGACCCTTCAGTGTTATTCTGCCATCAAAAGAAAAGTCAGTGCGTATGTGTGTATGGATGCATTTATGTAGGTATATATGTATGTATGTATGTATGTATGTATGTATGTATGTATGTATGTATGTATGTATGTATGTATGTATGTATGTATGTATGTATGTATGTATGTATATATATATCTTCGTTTATTGATTATTCGGGATGTCACACCGCATCCAGGTACAAGTTAAATTAGAAATTAGATAGTAAGTTCGTTGCTATCATTGTTCTCATAAAAAAGGATTATTTGCTACTTTCTATATAAAACTCTTGGTATATAGTTTTTATCGTCTTTGGCTGGGAGCTTAAAATCGTGCGGCCTGGGGCGAAGATTGTAATGTTTTTGCACTACCCCTGGAAATAATCCCCGAAGCACATGGTTTTCATTCCAGATCACTGCCTGCAATAGTCTCGTCTCTGCCTCGCCAATCATCTCCTCGATTAATGTATGTATGTATGTATGTATGTATGTATGTATGCATGTATGTATGCATGTATGTATGTATGTATGTATGTATGTATGTATGTAATTATGCATGTATGTATGTATGTATGTATGTATGTATGTATGTATGTATGTATGATTGTATGTATGTATGTATGTATGTATGTATGTATGTATGTATGTATGTATTTATGTATGTATGTATGTATGTATGTATGTATGTATGTATGTATGTATGTATGTATGCATGTATGCATGTATGTATCAATCAATCAATCAATCAATCGTTTATTTGTAGCCAAACAACAATAAACAATAATATTACAAACCAGATTGCACTTTTAAGTATGGATAGTTGAATGCCACAAGGGAAGGCCCTGAAGGGATCAAAGATCCCGCTAAGTAGGGACACCTCTATATAATTTCAACAGAATATGTGGCGACCGAAAGATGCTTTACTTAGTATAACAGTTGTTGACTTGATTAACATATAAAATCTTAACTAACCTTAACTAATTTAAACTAAATATCAAAAGTAATGAGTACATAATGAGTGGGAAGTGCAGCAAATAAACACATGGAAATAAAAGATTAACACGTCAAAGCAATTAATAATTATTAAATTTAAAAATCAACTAAATAAGTATGCATGTGTGTATGCATGTAGGCCTATGTATGTTTGTATGTATTTTTGCTTCTATGCGTGTATGCATGTTGCATGTATTGACGCTTGATTGCATTACTAAACTAGAAATTAGTGTATATTATGTATGAGTTTGCTAACAAAATGCTTCCTTAAACATTTAATGACTATTTTATCATTCACGCATCGGATGATGTATATGCCCAATTAAGCTTACACTAGATCCTCAGGCAAATTGCGTAGGGAATTTTCTCGCACTAACACCCGACAACAGTCTCTGGTATACTGGAGAAACCAAATGGAATTCTCTTCTATTTCTCCCTACAGGTGTGCCCGCTTTGCATCAGTTTAGGAAACGCATATAGGCAATATTTGCTATGTTGTTCGGCTTTGATCTACGACTCTAAAGATTATTGAAACAAAATATATGCGTATGTTTTCATTCCGTTTTCTTTTATTTCTTTTCTACTGCACTTATAAAACGATTTGCATAATTTTATTACATTCAAATTGTTAATTGTGTTTTGTTATTGAAAACATTTAAAACAACACTGCACTTATAAAGGTAACAAAATCCACCTGATGTGTATTGTGACACGGTTGAAAATGTCGTCATGAATTCTGTTATAAGAAACTAGGTGACCATGCTAACGGGACTTGCTGTCCCTTCTGGTCTCACCTTTGAATTCCTACTAATACCTTTTCTTAGTTCATTATTTGGTGTTCAATAAAACCTGATTCAAAAACTATGTATGTGTGTAGGTATTCGATTCTGTTCTATTGTATTGTTTTTTTTCTATTCAGTATTTTATTTTGTTCAATTCTACTTACTCTGTCCTATTCTGGTATAGTCTATTAAGTACTATTCAATGGCATTATGGTCCTTTTTAATTTTATTTTAAACTAGTCTTGTCAAGTGTGGTCAAACTAGTCTAGCCTAGATTAGCATGGTGTAGTCTAGTGTGGTTTAATTAACCTATTCTTTGCTTGTTTAATCTAGCATTTGTAGTTTTGCATTTTTAGTCTCACTTAGTGGTGGTAGTGGTAGTTGTAGTAGTAAATTGTAAATTGTGATCTTCTTATCACACAGACTTTGGATGCCTTTTCAATGTTCCGAGTGATTATTTATCGCTAAATCCTACTAGCCACAGTAATATTTTTGGGAAACTTGAGATATGTATGTATACATACCTCATGAGAACTTGCATGTAACATGTCCGAATTGATAACGCCAGTGTATTGGCACTCGTTGCAATTGCAGGCTTGTATTGGAATGGGCAAATAACCCGAATAATGTTCCACGCCATATTGTAGGAAAACACTTCAGCTGAGTACTCCCACTTATGAAAACATTCCGACCAGGATACGTTCACCAATATAATGGGAGCGGATAATGGAGTTGTGTGCACAGCGCAGGTTTTTGCTCGGTCATATGATAGGTCTGTTGACACAGTGACCAGTTTAATTACCAGAAAATTGAAGCATGATTGCAAAATCAACGTTTACTGTTACACGGGACTCTTTTGAGGATTCTGTATTCTGCGCTAAGCACTTACTGAACAACCGTGACAGGCAGATACCTTGTTAAGTAGTCTAAAGTATTAACGCTGTTTTAGACCTTAACAGACAATTGCGATCGTAAATAGTCCTACGCTGCTGTCGATGTTTATGATAATGATTATGACCCTAAATAATTAGGGTAGTGGTACGTACTGCTGCTATTGCAGTAGTACTATTTATATAACTACCACTAGGCCTACTTCTACCACATTGCTACTACTACCACTAGGGCCTACTACTAGTACTAACAATAATATTGACAATAATAATCATTTTCTGACTAGTAGGCCTACGAATATAGGATGATGATAGCAACAACAATAACAATAACAGAAAGAGTGAATACTTTTAGAGATCATTTAAGCTTACTGTACTGTAACGAATGCCAACAAAATATGTTCGACTGGAGACGTAATATTGGCTCCGGAATTTCTCCAGCTCCGTCCAATAAGATCGCACCTGACAACCGACCTGAAAATCGAAAAGCAGCAGAGCTAAGGTTTGATTAAGTTTAAATAGGAACATTTACAAACCCAGAGCACATCAGATAGCTCTGCGTTCATCAAGGTCACGGAGACCTGCTTGTCCCGCGATCCTACACAACTGTGATAAAGCTCATAATTAATTATATTAGAAGCAATACAAGTGGTGCAGGACTGCAGGGGAATCGCATCGTAAAGTAAGGAAGATTATGGTAAGTTAGGTCAGAGATGCACACGCTGGCAAAGGAATGAAAGTTCTTACACAGTCAAACACACACAGGATACAACTTCATAATTTAGCTAAAGAGAGACCGTTGGCCTAAAAGATTCAACCAGTTAATCAGTTTACTAATCACTCACTTCAACAATCAGTCAATCAATCAGTCAGTCAGCCAATCAATCAGTCAATCAATCAGTCAATCAATCAGTCAATCAATCAGTCAATCAATCAGTCAGTCAGTCTTTTCAGTCAGTCAGTCTGTCAGTCATTTAGTCAGTCAGTAAGTCAGTCAGTCAATCAATCAGTCAATCTGTCACTCCTTCAGTCAGTAGATAAGTAAGAACTATAGCGCAGATCGATAGCCTTATGTCATCGATTTCTACCAACCGTTTTTCCGACTTGTCCGATCAACTCCTTAGACGAGAGTTTTACTCTTAGGTTGGAGTTGTCGGTGACCTTTGGTGGCACCGTCTCGACCTCCTGTCCGTCGAAGGTGAAGACGACCTGGAACTGTTCTCCCCCCTTCTTCAGCTCTGCGTCAGGGTCTGACCAAAGAACGACGCAGAGGAAATGGAAATCATCGTATTCTAGTCCTTCTTGTAGCTTCAGGGATTTTCTCTCCGTGATTGGTCCTTCCAAGCCCACAGTTACTATGCTCGGATGCATTTCTGAATAAAGGAGAAAAGAGCCTCGTCATTTTATCGTAATCGTAATCGTAAACTCGGAACTTCTACAGCGCCCACAAAAGCGAAGTCGCGGGAACCAGCTTATTCACAGGCGCTCAATCAAAACAAAATCGATAGGCAGGGGTCAAAATCCAGAGAGTCAGGCAGGCAGGCGGCTAAGGTGGATGGTGCTTGGTGTTCAGACGGCGAGGTAGGCAGAGAGAAGTGCTGGATTCAGGATAGGATTTGTCAAAAAGCAGTTTTATCCTTCTCCGTATAAATAGGAGAGACCACCTGCGTCTTAAATTATTGTTGTAAGCCTGCCATTCGTTATGGAAGTAGAAAAAGAGGAGTTTCTCAAGTCTAAATGATCTCCGCTGGTACCTACTAACTCCGCCACATCCTGGAAAACAGAGGAGGACGATGTCAACAACCTTGGCAGCCACAAGATGTCGTTAAACATTGGAAACTACTACACTAGCACTCTCTCATCGCTTGTCCTTCAGTCTTCAACTTGTCTCGAAGACTCTGGTCTGCACTAAACCGATTTCGGGTTTTCGGGTTGTTACAATACAATACAACTGTACTTTGATATTATCCTCCTTCAAATTTCAGAAGCGCACACACTACGAACGTCTTCTATTAGAATTTGTGTTTTTAGTAATTGATTCGCACATGATCATTTCACAGAAAAACTTAGTCTAACCCGTGCACTTTTCCCTCACTGGGTTCCAGACGGATCCCTCAGGGCAAACGACACTGTTTCCGGCGCAGTAGGCCATGTCGCAGTTTGGAACCCGTTTCAGACGATAGACGTAGAATCCGACGTCATCTCCCGCCTCAACGGCCGGACAGAACTTGACGAGAATCGATGATTTCCATCCACAACAGTCATCATCCAGAGGAGAACAAACTGTGACTGACTTTGGTCCCGGATCATCAGCTGTGAAATAAAATATGGATGGATGGATGGATGGATGGATGGATGGATGGATGGATGGATGGATGGATGGATGGATGGATGGATTGATGGATGGATGGATGGATGGATGGATGGATGGATGGATGGATGGATGGATGGATGGATGGATGGATGGATGGATGGATGGATGGATGGATGGATGGATGGATGGATGGATGGATGGATGGATGGATGGATGGATGGATGGATGGATGGATGGATGGATGGATGGATGGATGGATGGATGGATGGATGGATAGATAAATGGACGGACTGATCGACTGGATATTAATCTGATTACGGCTTGGTTTTGATGTGCCATCGGTTATTCGCAGAGGTGGCCAACCTTTTTGGCCTACGGGCCACTATGACTGTTGGTAAGCACGCGACAGGCCGCAAAATGTTTGTCCTCACAGCCTCGAAAGAAATACAGATGTTTATTTCTTATTTTACAAGATGTATAAAAAACAGGTACGACTACATTAGGTCACTAGAACTTACAACACTAAATCTTGTAGTGTTTTAGACATCATTATTATGCAGTATTGAGCCAGTATTGTAGTAGTCGGACAAGTAAGTAGGTGCAAAATGAGACAAAAATTATTTAGAAAGGGCCGTCCGGGCCGCCAATCAACAACCCGCGGGCCGCATTTGGCCCGCGGGCCGCGGGTTGGCCATCCCGGGGTTATTGCCTTGTGCATTTGACACCGGGACAAAAGAAGTTACTAATTACCATTACAATAGACAGATAGATGGATGGATAGAGAAATAGACAGACAGAAGACTGATGTATAAAAAGACTTGGAAGGAAGAAAACGATATCAAGAAGGAAGGAAGGAAACCATCAAACAAGTAGAGACACAAAACTGAAATAATACGTAGGCTACTTCGACCTGAAAGCAGATGGGAAATTAATGTGAATTATAAATATGATTTAACGGTTGGCGGCAACTCGTTTGATGCTTCTAATTAAGCGATTACGCTCGTTTTAATAACCGAATGTAGGTGGCCCCAAATGTTTGGAAATTGGTATAATTTGCATAATTTTATTTACCAAGCTCAGGTAGCTAAACATTATTATGCCAACTTAAGTGAGCAGTCATTAACTTTTACTAAATGAAGGCAATCCGCTTTTTGGGACACGGTTTACATAAATAGCCTATTGGATAGAGAGCTCGCTTTGTAAGACAGAGAGTACGGATTCGAGTTTCCTCTGAGAAGGTTACTGTGTATATAGTGACCTTGCGCAAGTCCTTCATCCACCATTGTTCAGCGCCAACGTGTGGTGCTTAGCTACATAAAATGCTTTATAATAAGTGATAATCGATGTTTGATCAATCAATCAATCAATCAATCAATCAATCAATCGTTTATTTGTAGCCAAACAACAATAAACAATAATATTACAAAATCAGATTGCACTTTTAAGTATAGATAGTTGAATGCCACAAGGGAAGGCCCTGAAGGGATCAAAGATCCCGCTAAGTAGGGACACCTCTATATAATTTCAACAGAATATGTGGCGACCGAAAGATGCTTTACTTAGTATAATAGTTGTTGACTTGATTAACATATAAAATCTTAACTAACCTGTTGGATGTTCTCCTCTGATCCAGATTGGTTGTTCCGTTCCACATCGGAGTTCAGGAACACATTCGTCATGGATTCGCTGTGGAGGTAGGACTTGAAATCGATACCATACACCTGTGATAAAAGCTTTTCTTTCAACTCAGAAATTCAAACTCAACCGATGTGTAAGAACTGTCACTAAGTTCATCTGAAATTGTCGATCATACTTCGTATATCGAGTGACTACCAATTTCAGACAGAAGACTCAAAATAAAAATCTTCAAACTGTACAAAAGGCAGGGAAATAGTTTCGTTTAAATGTAACAGTAAAAGAATAGCACACACACAAACACACACACAATCAGCACACAGCCCAAGTTTTAATTTTGACCATCGTAGTTTTCTCAGGGAAATGTTTCGTTACAGTTTGGAGATCTAATGACTACAGGTTAGATATCCTAGCTCAAAATAAATGCCTAAATAATACCACAAACGGGAAATTTATTCTTAAAATCCGAGCAATCAAATGCTGTCATCTGTTTCGTTTCAAGGCAAATAGCATTGAAACGCACTCTACAGGGTATGAATTCAAATGGAAGGTTTACTCTCGTTCATAGGTGTAGCTACATGGAGGCACGAGGAGGCAGTTGCCTCCTCTTGCTTTTTTATATACTGGAACTTCTATTGACCAATGACCCCAATAACCAGGATTTTGCCAATGGTCTGTGAAGTTGCCTCCTCTTGAATTTAAGTCTGGCTACGTGCCTGCTCTCGTTGCACTGGTTTTAATGATTGCAGACTGAGACTAACACTCATTGCACTGGAAATGTATGTTGATGCACAGGACACTTTTTGCTAATATCACTGAGACTTACTTTCAGTACTGTAAATGGAGATATACTTTGATGAACAGGACACTCACCTTTGATATACTACTGAATGACCTCGGCTGTGAGCGGCGCTATATCAATTACTAATTAAATACTTGAGCCTTATTCCCAATGTACTTGATACGTGCCTTGATGGACAGGAGCCTCGATCTTGCTGCACTTGAGACTTATTCTCAATGTACTGGAAACTTATTTCAATGGACAGGAGACTCGACCTTACCATACTTGAGACATTTCTCAATGCACTGGAGACTTTATTCTCGATGCACTGGGGACTTATTCTCAAAATTCTGGACACTTATTCTCAATGCACTGGAGACTTACTTTCGTCAATGTCTTGATCGCAGATGTTGGACTCAGACTCCGTCGCTGTGTAGAGGGCGCTGCGTTTCTCCTCGCTTTTCGTGACGTAATTGACACATGGATCGGCAGCAAACGACGTCAACGAACAGACACAAACGACTACCAACATCAGACACAATTACCCTTAGACACGTTTTAGTTAGTTCTTTTGGGTGTGCAATAGTTGAGTGGCAAGAGTACTGGACTGTCGGTTAAGTGATCTTGAGTTAAAATCCGCACCGAGGCAGAAATGTATTTCGAGACTTCTGTTTCACCTGTGCCTCCAGCCAACGCAGGTGTAATGAGTACACCGATCGTACACTGTCGGTGGGGGAGCAGGCGGCGAAGGAGAGGATTAGCCACCTACCCTCATATGCCGAAGATCGATCAGAAAGAGAAGTCGCTAACACTTCTTACCAATGGCTGTCTCTCGGGGATAGATTAAAGGACTTTTCTTCTTATTATTCTTTTTCTTCATCATCATCTTCTTCTTCTTTTTCTCCTCCTCCTCCTCTCCCTCTTCATCATCATCACCTACTTCTTCTAATTATTATTCTTTGTCTTCTCCTCCTCCTCCTCTTCCTATTCCTCTTCATCATCATTATCATCATCATCATCATCATCATCATCATCATCATTATCTTCTCCATCTTCTTATTTTTCTTCTTCTTCGCCTTCATCTTTATGTTCTTCATCTTCATATTCGTCTTCTTCTTCATCTTCTTCTTCCTCATCATCTTCATGGTCATCATCTAATTCTTTTCCTCTACTTGTTCTTCTGCTTCTTATTCTTCTTCATCTTCATAATCATCAACCTCGTCTTCTTCTTAATCTTTTTCATCACTTTTTTGTATAGCATTCTGTTCTGTTTGAGCTCCAAGGCGTCTCCTTGATGTATTACATATAAAAAGCGAATGAGGTGAAGGGATGTCAGCTCATGATTCGGAGCTGGGGATCTGGGTCAGACTCGTATCCAGGGTTCTTCAAGGTGGTTCGATCGCATAGTATAAAGTATAGACGGAGGATCGGAATGTGGAGGTTTACCCTTTCTTAGCCGATTATGTAACAGGTGTGGAGGCATCGTGCTCTTCCTCAGCTGGCTCTAAAGCTAACCCGATATTTCAACCTCTGCATTAAGCCAACATCGGTATGCAAAGCAGCAAACAGAGGTGCATGGGACTTGCGCTCTTACAATGTAACTAACCGGAGCAGTATGATTGTCACGGTCAATATCAGCCATCAGCTCTCTGATCCCCTGGAAACCGGACTCGGACCTCCCTCGGACTACTCTTTTGGACAACCCCTCTGATTAGACGCAGCGCTCGTGAATAAGCTGGTGCCCTGCGCTTGGCTTTCGAGTGGCGCTTTAGAAGTTTGGAGATTACGATTACGATACGATTACGATCAGATAATCATAGAGAACATTCCAGACCATTCCTGGTCATTCCAGTAGTTGCCAATACACGATGGATGACAATTTATGAGTGTATCCAGGCAATTCGAATAGCGCATAATATTATGTAGTATCTCGCAAAGCGCTGCACAATGACCTCAAGACAGTCACAGCAACAGACATGAATAGGACAGAGACAGTGAATGATACTCAATAGGTTTCAATAGACTCTGGACAGACTGGGTCTTTTCGAACCGGTCTACAGGTTAATAATATTCAGCGCTCGTGAATAAGCTGGTGCCATACTCTTGGCATTCGAGTGGCGCTCTACAAGTTTGGAGTTTATGAGTAGAAAGAAATCTACCACAGAGTCAACAACAAAAGGATGACTCAAAGACCTATGCTGCTACATGACGCCCTGAAACTCATTCTCTTGAGTGAGGAAGAAGACAGAGGTCGAAACAGTGGCGTAACAGCCATATAACGAAGGTGGACAAAGTCCAGGGGCCCTCGAGGTCCAAAGGGCCCCCAAGCTTTTTAACTAAAAACAATTTCATGTACTTTTTGTCCGTTTTTCTCTGACAATAATTAGGGAAAATTCACATTATATCAAATTAATCAATATGCTTTCAGTTGCATCACTTGCATGATGAAAAGAAGCGACATGTAGCGAATGTCATAACTTAAATATTGATGACTTAACATAAGTGTTTCATATTAGTCTGTGAAAACCACTGCAATTTAATCTGGAACTTGCCTAATATCCCAATTTTCCTAGCTCCCTTTTAGAAGCTGTGATTGTGCCTACTGAGACAGTACAATCATCCGAACCATTCCACAATTCTACATCTCTTGTACTGACGAATTTCTGTTCTAATGCTCCTTTCAGCTTCTTAAATACTGAAAGGGACTTGATAGACGCATATTCGCATAATTTGCGAACAGAAAGCTAGAATAGCCAAATTCATGAAGAATTACATACTAGTCTCCGTGCCTCAGATTCGCATTTCGGTGTGACCGTGCGCGCGTTACACATTTGTTTATAATAATAAAAACAGTCTACAAGTACATTACATTATTGTGTAGACAGTACCGCAGTAGCATGTCACCAATACTTCTTTGTTTAAGACTTAGTAGGCCCTACGATTGATTTTTCAGTTATGCGCTTTCGTGCAAGATTCCTTCTTTGTTTAGGCACGCTATAAATGACAATTAATAATAATAATAATAATTATTATTATTATTATTATTATTATTATTATTATTATTATTATTATTATTATTATTATTATTATTATTATTATATGGCACCGGTCGCCGCTTTATCCTATCGACGTAACTTGGCCCAGAGACTCTGAACATCGATGCCATCTTCAGAAGTCGACGGGAATCCGTTGGTTGGCTCCTCGTGTGTACGTGGGCCCGCCAATGGTGATTCCTTCAGCTTGTATACTGTGCATTGTGTCGCTAACTGATGTAATATATTCGTTCGTAATGATATTTCAAATCATATGGGCTAGCGCAGAGAGTTCCTCTAGGTAGATATCTTGAAGGGGCGCTGTATACATGCTCAATTACATACATACATGCATGCATACATACATACATACATATACATACATACATAATGGGTAAGGGCCCCAAGCTTAGAGTGTCCAGGGGCCCCCGGCTATAGGTTGTTACGCCACTGGGTCGAAATAACCCAGAGATAGAACGAACTACCAATGGAACACAAGCGAAGACAGCTGCTGCCCTGGTTGGTCTTTTTGATAGAGCATGTTCGTATATCACATTGACTGCGGGATGTAATCAAATAATGTCATCGCTGCCCGGATACATCAGTGGCACCTAATACGCGAATTTGATCACATCCAGATGCATCTTGCCAGAACCGCCTAAACCTACAGCAGGCGAGTTAAACAGTGTTCTTTCCTCTGTCTCTCTTTCTCTCTCTTCTCTCTCTCTCTCTCTCTCTCTCTGTATGCTCTGTCTCTGTCTGTGTCTCTGTCTCTGTCTGTCTGTCTCTCTCTCTCACACACACACACACATGCACGCACGCACACACGAAGGCACACTGACACACACACACACCCAAACCCCGGTTTTTGGGGAATGAGTTGGTATATAACAAACTCTATGTATATATATATATTGTAATTGTAACTGTAATCGAAAATTTATATAGCGCCGCTCAAAAATCAGCAGCGCTCTCGACCTGCGTCAGTGCATGCGTCAGGGAACAGGAAAGTCTTTAGGCGTCTACGGAACTGGGAAGGTGAGAGAGCTAGTAACTCAAGGCGAAGAGACTGGGGAAGAGAGTTCCAAGCTGATGGGTCAACACGGGCAAAGCACCTAGAGTGGGCCGTAGCAGAGCGCATGCGAGGACATGAGAGATATATGACTATGAGCTACTCGGACAAACCTACACAACGTCAGACATCGTTCCCGTTTCATTTGCTTGCTAAAGAGATGCCTAGTTGTATGCTCGTGGCCGTTGTATAAAGCACGTTTATGTCCGATACCACCGCTAATGAAACAAGTCTAACCTTATTTATAAAGCTCAAGCTTTGTCGCTTACGAATAACGAAATACTCACTGGTCTCTATCAACACTTCATAGTTGTTTTTTTCGCCGCGGGGGGGGGAGCTGGAAGATCCTCTCATTGGTTATTCTCTTGAGCAAACGAATGACTGACTGAATGAATAACTGACTGACTGACTGACTGAATAAGTAAATAAATGACTGATTTACTGACTGACTGACCGAATAAATGAATGAATGAATGAATGAATGAATGACTCAGTGACTGACTCAGGGAGTGATTGAATGAATGAATGACCTGCTGACTGAATGACTGACTAACTGACTGACTGAATGAGTGAATGAAAGTGAATGAATGAATGAATGAATGAATGAATGAATGAATGAATGAATGAATGAATGAATGAATGAATGAATGAATGAATGAATGAATGAATGAATGAATGAATGAATGAATGAATGAATGAATGTACCTGATAGCAGAATGAAGATCATTTTTTTGTCTCTGGTAACGACCAACAACCAACAAAGACAGGTCTAAATCTTAATACGATGTTCTCACAAAATTTCAGAATATTTTGCCGCTAACCATTTGGAAACATCAAGAAGCGTTGCTTAAACCTTCCTCAGAACAAACCTATGGACAGCAAAAGAAAACTTGTTACATAAGTCCTATCGCACGTCAAACACATCCGCTAACTGCTTGCTATCGCTGAAAGCCAGAATGGTTATAAAGTAGAGGCTAGAGCAACATACTGCATAAAAAAATTATAAACAGGTCTAAATTTTTATATTCACTGACGTTTTCCACATAATAAGTACAGCTGTCATAAAAAATAAGCTGATAACAGACAACATTTCTCTGAAACTCGATCTCGGTGAAAAATAACCGTTAGGTAGTTTTCAGTCCACAATATGATGCATATACATGTACAGGGCTGCCCAAGTTTCTACATAAATGTACTTGCTTGACAATAGTGATAGACCATGCAGCCCTAACTACATTTATAGCGTTCTTGGATCTACAGAACATTAATATACCGAACAACGTTACCTCGAGAACACTGATGCTTAGTTACAGACTTCCTCCGTGTAGCATGCAGCCAGGATAACCTTATTATTAGCCCCATAGTTATATAGCAGTGAGTATACAGCCGATTGCGCATTGAGTTGGCCTAGATATCTAGGTAATAAAATGAGACACCCACCTGCTGCTGAGACAGAAACAACATCAGGGACTGGGTTTTCCCATGATATCCTAAATATCGGGCTAATAGATGGGAGTGTGGGGGTTGGCCTGACCTGGATCATGGATGAAACAAAGGATGCAGTCGAAGTGAGAGGCATGTCTAGAAACCACAGAAACAAACGCAGCTAAAACCCATCGAGTTAATGCAATTTAATGTAAAGTAATGAGATGAGGAGTAATGTAATGTAACAAAACATTTGAGAAGAAGAGGAGGAGGACGAGGAGGACGAGGAGGAGGAGGAGGAGGCGGAGGGAGGAGGAGGAAGAAGAAGAAGAACAACAACAACAAGAAGAACAAGAAGGAGAAGGAGAAGGAGAAGGAGAAGGAGAAGGAGAAGGAGAAGGAGAAAGAGAAGGAGAAGGAGAAAAAGAAGGAGAAGGAGAAGGAGAAGGAGAAGGAGAAGGAGAAGGAGAAGGAGAAGGAGAAGGAGAAGGGAGAAGGAGAAGGAGAAGGAGAAGGAGAAGGAGAAGGAGAAGGAGAAGGAGAAGGAGAAGGAGAAGGAGAAGGAGAAGGAGAAGGAGAAGGAGAAGGAGAAGGAGGAGAAGGAGAAGGAGAAGGAGAAGGAGAAGGAGAAGGAGAAGGAGAAGGAGAAGGAGAAGGAGAAGGAGAAGGAGAAGGAGAAGGAGAAGGAGAAGGAGAAGGAGAAGGAGAAGGAGAAGGAGAAGGAGAAGGAGAAGGAGAAGGAGAAGGAGAAGGAGAAGGAGAAGGAGAAGGAGAAGGAGAAGGAGAAGGAGAAGGAGAAGGAGAAGGAGAAGGAGCAGAAAAAGAAGAAGGAGGAGGAGGAGGAAGAGGAAGAGATGGAGGAGATGGAGATGGAGGAGGAGAGGGAGGAGGGTAAAGAGGAAGAAAGAGGAGCAATCCCTTCAGCTTACCAGAACTCTATGCAGCCCTTTCAAGCGATGAGATACGATTGTCTAGCTTAGAAAAGGAACGAGCTTTGACATCAGACATTTTGTGTCAGCTCTTCGTGAGCCCTTACATTGAGGATTGTGCTAGAAGTTGTTAGTGTATGCGTATATGTGTTTGCTACGCTGTGTGTGTGTGCGCTTCCTGTTTGCTTCTGCCTGCATGGGTGAGTCAGTTCTGTTACTTCCGTTCTGTATGGCTCGCTTTTCTGAGCTTCTAACAGCTGGAACCGATTATATTATTATTTTCATTTGGTGATGGTGCCAAGTGAAATCCGGGACAAAAGAGTTCCTGAAAATATTGCAATTGCAAACTCTCATAATAAGGCAGCCAGCAAGATAAATAATTATAATATTTTAGGATTCGCTTCACTACGCTGTGGTACGAGCGGGATAGGTCGGGGCCGAATTTACCCAGGTAGCTTATTTGCTACCACTCGGAGCTTCCTTGTAAAAATTATTAGGCTGTCCTGGATTTAGTAGCGTGTTATTACGGCCATTATGATCATTCTCTGAACCATGTTGGAAATCCCAAAACTGGGAAAATTCCAAATCCAGATAAAAATTATCTCTTTCTGTCTTTTTTCTCTCCCTCTCTATATATCTGCCTCTATCTATTTATCTATCTATCTATCTGTCTGTCTGTCTGTCTGTCTGTCTGTCTGTCTGTCTGTCTGTCTGTCTGTCTGTCTGTCTGTCGATCCATCCATCCATCCATCCTTCCGTCCGTCCGTCCGTCCGTCGGTCTGTCTGTCTGTCTGTCTGTCTGTCTGTCGATCCATCCATCCATCCATCCATCCTTCCGTCCGTCCGTCCGTCCGTCCGTCCGTCCGTCCGTCGGTCTGTCTGTCTGTCTATCTGTCTGTCTGTCTGTCTGTCTATCTATCTATCTATCTATCTATCTATCTGTCTATCTATCTATCTATCTATCTATCTATCTATCTATCTATCTATCTATCTATCTATCTATCTATCTGTCTATCTATTTATCTATTTATCTATCTATCTATCGATCCATCCATCCATCCATCCTCCATCCATCCATCTATCTGTCTATCTATCTATCTATCTATCTATCTACACGGTGAGTCAATAAAAGACGTGTCCCTACATATTTGACTTTAACTTCGTCAGGTATCCGATTATGGAAAAGAAATTTTAAGTAAAGATAGAAGAGTTATTACGGTACTGTGAATTAAGAAAGTTAAAGTTTATGTTCAAATTGAGCCCACTTGGGACTCCATGCATGCGCGAAGACTCGTACGCCATCCCTTGACGGACTCATAAATGATGTGCTGAATCACTGCTGATCCATTTCGTCCCATTTTCATTCATTCATTCATTCATTCCGGATATTTATATAGCGCCTCTTCAAGAAACCTACTCAGAGGCGCTCCCAGCCCAGCCACGGCCAAACAGAAAGGTCTTTAGAAGTTGGTAGAAAGCAGGCAAATCATTCCGGGGCAGTAAGCGTAACGTAAGCGACAGCCCATTCCAAGTGGAGGGGCCAACAACCGAAAAGGCTCGACGCTGTCTGACCGAGGAGCGGGCCCGAGGGACCAATAGCTCCCCCTTAGTCGAAGAGCGCAGAGCTCGACGAGAGGCTAAGTCGGAAACCGGGCGACAAAGATCATATAAGTAGGACGGAGCACTACCAGTGAGACACCGCCAGACAAGTGCAGCTATCCTATAGGATATGCGTTGCGAGGCAGGAAGCCAGTGCAATACATCACGCATGATGTATGCCTCCACAATTCGATGACGCAACTCGTTGACATCATATATTCGATATCTGTAGACCTCTTCTTGCACCACACTCCATATCTTATAGTCTACCGGATTTAAATCCGGGCTGTTACGTGGCAACGAAGTAGGCAGAATGAAATCGGGTTTCAGTTCGCAGTAACTCAACAATCTCCCGAGCTATCTGCTCAGGAGCGCTATCCTGCTGGAAGATGAAATCCTCTGTTATCTTACGAATGTCTGCATACAAAAGACCCTGCATTAGTAGGTAATATTGTCTATTAACCTTAGCACCCGGTTCGATGAAAAGGTTGTTCGAACGGCCGTGTGCAGAGACCCACAGATACCATGAGAGATTTGCTATCTTGTTCGGTAAACGCCATTTTGTCGGGGTTGCTGTAAGAAATATTCATGCAGCACTTGGCTAGACCACCAAGCGTCATTATTCTGAAATTTCATTAAAATTGATGGATAGGCTAATTAACTGAATTAGGTAGGGACGTTTTTTAATGACTCACCCTGTAATGCTCAAAGTTTCTACGGCCCTCAAAAATTTAAAGTCGCGGGAACCAGCTTATTAACAGAAGCCAAATGTACAAACACAAATCGACGGCAGATAGGGTCAGATTCAGTTGCAGGTCAAGATTCAAATGTCAGGCACACAGACAGTCAGACGACGACTGGGGTGAATATTGTTTAGGATTGAAGCAGTAGAAGAGTTAAGGGGAAGGCGGAGAAGAAACAAGATAGGATTTGTGAAAAGAAGTCAACTATATATCTATCTATTCATCTATCTATCTACCTATCTGTCTGTCTGTCTGTACTGTCTATCTGTCTGTCTGTCTGTCTGTCTGTCTGTCTGTCTGTCTATGACAGCGCAGTGCAGTGCAGTACACTGTATGTATGTATATTATATGAAGACACCAATATAGCGCATTTTAGGTACCTCACAAAAACACTGCACATATTTGAATGATCTAATCGTAATAGTAATCGTAATCTTCAAATTTCTAAAGCGCCACTCGAAAGCCAAGCGCTGAGCACCAGCTTATTCACGAGCGCTGAGCTTATTCACGAGCGCTAAACAATAATTGCGTCGTTTTAAGACAGCTTGAGAATCTCTGCTGTACAAAACAGCATGCAGCAGAGCGTTAATTCGAAGGAATGCTCTTTCTGGAGGTCGTCGGTCCAATACATGATAAATCACGAGTTGATCTGAGTTCATCTGAGAGAAGCATGGGACCTGTATCTCTCCACAATCAGCAGAGCCAAACGGTCGCCAATAGTTAAGTGTATAGTATCATGGTGCCGTGTAGTGAACAAGTATTATTTTACTGTTGTATAGTGTGGGCAGTTGCAGAAAGAGACACCAAACGATTTTCGTTTCGAACTATAGTTGCGAATTAGCTGATTCACTATAATGGAACAATCACGCAACGAATGTACATTGTACAGCCAAAGTCAAATAATGGTCTATCTCCAGTAAGTAAGTAAGTAAGTAAGTAAGTAAGTAAGTAAGTATATCCTTTATTGCACCAATTGCTAACCGCATGTTGGTTTACATTCTACAGTGGCCTATGATCTCAGATGTTACATTTTAGTTTCTGTTGTATTTCAAACTGTGCAGTGTAGGCCAACAATAATGTTTTGGGAGGAAAGCAACCTAATAATAAATGTTTTACAGGCCAAACTGTCAGCAGCGGGTATAACTCTGTTATGGGCACGAGGACGCATAGAGTAGGCTATATAGCTGGTTTCCCGAGGTAAAAGTTCATTTTAGTACATGAGCAGGGTCGTTAATTATTATGGCCGGCAAGAGACGGTAGTTAGCGCACTGACATAGCGGTTCGAAGGTTTTATAGGAATCCGGAAGAAAGCCCACCCGAACCAGTCGTCTTATTTTGGCCTGGAATCGAACCCGTCCCTCCTGTCCAACAAACCCCCACCAGACAGGAGACGCATACAACATCCGTGCAACTGTAGTTGCACTGACGACGTCTTTTAGCTTTGGACCTGACAAACCATGGACAACCAAGACACGGGGAGCGTGCATTGATTGTATGGCCTTGATGGTAATGTTGTTAACATGTAAGTCGAAACCAAGTTGAATAAACGATCAAAAGCATGAAACTGACTTTTTCGCTCATTGCTATCCTATTAAGGATCAAATTAGCCATAAATTGATGTAATATCAACATTAAAAAATCTATGACTCCAATCGAAGACATAAAAACGGTTTAAAAAGTACTTTGTCAAATATTTTCAGATCATCAACTTTGCGACAATTTGCACAGCTTCTGTCCTCCGGGATATTTCAATATTTAACTCACAACTACACCTAGGTTTCTGTAAAATGTTTGACCTTACAATACAAATTTAAAAATCTAGATCTACAAATAAGATAATTAACAATAATTATTGACAAATATACTCGTTGATTCATTTAATTGTTTTTAAATTACCGAAAGCTACCGTTGAAAAGTTTTTGCCGACTTCAGATAAAAAAACGTAGTTAGAATGTTACAACGCGCGTTAGTGATGTTTAAAAAAGCACAACAATTGCAAGAAAAAGCCAAGTATTAGGCCCTAATATTTATTTAATTAGTCAGACATAAGCCTCTAAAAATTTTAATAATTGTAATTAAAAACGTAATTTGTTTAGCGCCGTTTCAAGGGAAGTTTCACAGAGGTGCTACCAATCGGAAAACACAAACCTTCGCCAAATTGGTTTTCAAATACTTTTAAATAAATTAATTGGTTAACAGGAAATAAAGATTGAATATTAAATACACAATCTATAACTTTGCAGCTGAATAAATCTACTATTTAAATCTACGAAAAGTTTTTCATTTTGTTTAATGAAGACGTTTAGAATTAGGCTACGAATCTTCAGATGAGTATCATGGAGGTATAATGTTACTAGTGTAGAACAAATATATAGCGCCCGTTCCAGAACCCATTGAAGACAACGAAGACTCTAAAATTATTGTCATTCAATAAACTAGTCACTGTACATATGTTTGCAAGTAAACTTGAAATGTATTCTGTATCTATAGAGACTGTCCAGTTTCAGTTTCATTCAACTGAATATAATACGTAATATATTATATAATTACCCAAATATATTATAAAATTGAAATATAATATAATTATATATAATACTATGCATAATTGAAATTATGAAATATATAATTAAATATGTATATAGGCCTATTATAACTGAGTCTCAATATGTATTGCCTATGTGAAAGATTCATTTTTGTGCAACATGATGCATAACGGTTTAATACCATTACATCTAATCGAAGAATCGACATAGTCTTCAGAAACTGTCTTGTAGCGTAACGTAACTCCATCTGACCATTCATATAGCGCCCTAATTGAGTCGTGTGAATATCTACCAATTGACTGACGACGTCTTTCTTCTTATAAGAAACCAGAAGCATCTCGAGCCAAGAGATGTATGTACTGATGATGGAGAAGATGCTCTTGCCTCTGCAGCAGCAACAGCCACAGGAGGACGAGAGCAGCCGATGAGCAGCTGGCGAAGAGGATCGCTGACGTCATATCCGCTGCGGCGCCCGACCGACTTAGCTCGGCCGGAAGCGGAAGTGAGCCACCGGAAGTACGTGGTCGGTTCAGTCGCGTATCTTTGGGGTTCTTACGGATCGAGTACCGTATGCCTTGGGATGACTTGGCGCTCTTCGTCATTATGATGCAGTCCTTCTCGTAAGGCTCTACAAACAACACACCCTTCAAACCCCATTCTATTGCATTCTATTCGTTTCTTTTGTTTTCTATTGTACTATATCATATTCCATTGTATTTGATTGCCTCAGATTGTATTGTGTTATATTTATTGTGTATATTATATTGAATTGTGTTGTTAAACTTGTTTTGTATTGGATTGTATTGTCCCATTCTAATCTAATCTACCTTGCAATTATGTAACAGTCATTCGCAATAGACTTCAATCATTAACGTTTCGAATCCCTTCTATTCTATTTCATACTA
Organism: Aporrectodea caliginosa; assembly: GCA_020284085.1. Classification (NCBI taxonomy): domain Eukaryota; kingdom Metazoa; phylum Annelida; class Clitellata; order Crassiclitellata; family Lumbricidae; genus Aporrectodea; species Aporrectodea caliginosa. Next base: position 615,185 of record JACEVL010000521.1, read on the forward strand.
TTTCTTATATTATAATTTATATGCTATTCGGTTCCTTTCAATTCTAGTCATTTCCATCTTATTCTATTTCATTCTATTCCATTCAATTACATTCTATTCCGTTCTACTGAAGTCTATTAAATTCCATTCTACTGCATTATATTAAATTCCATTTTATTATATTCCGCTCTACTCATTCTATCCCATTCTAATTTCTATTCCATTCGGCTGCGTTCTATTATGTTACTTATTATATCCGTCCTTCTCAAACGGTTCTAAAGCCAACAAGACTGTTTTAATAATTACCTATTCATTTAACTGTGTTTAATTAGTTCCTGAATGAAACATTACCGGTGTAGATTTGAAACGTGACGATTGCTTCTGTGTAGATCCGTGGGTTGATTCCGCCCTGCAGGCCACAGTGAGACCTCGATAGGAGGGCCGCCGATGACCAGGTCATTCGATGACCATTCGAAGAACTGCTGTTGGTCAGTGCTATCAGCTGACCGAAACAGGCAAACAACATACGCTGATAACCAGGACACTCTGGGAAGATGAGAGATAGACAGACAAATGGGCAGACAAGCAGATTGCGAAAGACAGACAGACATACTGGCATTTATTTATCCGTGGCAATAGGAAATATTTTCTACAGTTTTCACCATAGCAAAGGCTGCAAAGCACTTATAAGAGTACTTAGTCATTCATAGGCTATAGGTCAATTATAATATATTATCGATCACAGTACTAATTACCTTATGGCTGCCATGGTTGTTGACGTTTATCCTACCTTACTATGAAATTTACATAATTAGGTTAATTAATTAATTATCGATCGAATGACGGTTCCAGAGTTTAAAACATCTCATGGAAACAAAACCCGTTAACGTCGACAAAAATTATTTTGTATAGTTCTCGCCGTTCGTATAATATATACACGGTGCCCCATAAAAAAAACACACCAAAAAACTTTGTCATGAAACGCATGTAAGTCTAATGTTAAATAAGAAAAAGTAATGTTTCATTTAAGAAGATGTTCGAAGTGATGTCCCTTCGCTTGAACGCAGGCTCTCAGCCTTGGCCGCCACTGTTCAATAGCTTTGTCAATGACACTCTGCTTCAACTGTGCCCACACAACGATGAGGCGCTCCTTCAACTCGTCGATGTCCCGTATTGCTGTCTGGTAGACGCGTTCCTGTATTAGACCCCAAATTCTGTAGTCAACGGGATTGAGGTCTGGTGAGTTTGCTGGCCAGAGTTCCGGTCCAATGAAGCTTGGTGTTTCACGTCGCAGCAACGCAATGGTGTCCTTTGCGCGATGTGCTGGGGCGCTGTCCTGCTGGAGAATGAATAAGTCGCTTGACATCCCTCTGATCGCTGGCAACATCTGCTCCATCAACAGGATATTCCTGTAATATTCGCCGTTGACCTTCACCCCAGGTTCCACGAAGAACAATTCCGTGCACCCGAGCTTCGAGACGGCGACGGAGACCATCAGTGAGCGGCTGAAAGTCGGGCGGGTCCGCAGTAGGCGATTGGCGTCAACGTTGCGCTTCAGTGTTGTCGTGGATACGTAGAGACGATCGTTCTGAGCGTTGATTAGAGGCGCCACTGTAAACAGCTTCTGGTCACTAAACCAGATGAAAGGGACTATATGCTCGGGAAACTTCCTAAGAAGTTGCTTGCATCGTTCCAGGCGTGAATCTGTGTTGCATGTTGATAACAGTTGGGCTACGGCGTTTTTTCAGACACTTCAGCTGAAGGTCATCATGTATTACTCTATACACTGTTCCCTTACTCATTCCAATTTCTCTTTTAATCTGGCGAGTTGTTCTGTGAGTTTGTGGTGCGCCCTCCTGGCTTAGCACAAGATCGTTTACTGCATCAATGTTCTCTGGTGTGCGCACCGAACGTGGTCGTCCGCTGCCGGGCTGACCACGCTGGCCGTTTTTCGAATCTTTCGCAGCAGTACATCGAGGCCATTTTTATTCCAACCCTTCTGCGGGAACTCTTTTATCAACCGGCGACTACTGTAACCCTTCAACAATACTAAATTCTTAATAAAAATTTTATCTTCGCTGCTGAAAACCATTTTAACTCGAAGTTACTAATCTCTGTTTATATGTTTCCAAACACGTCTAGTCGCCTAGTCTGCGTCACTGCCTCTAAAAGCAACCACTTCTGTGAATAAGTAAAATGTGAAATATTTTGTGGCAAAATTATTTAAGAAACAACGTACAAACTTTTATTACAATTGGCTTAGTTTTATAGAAGATTTTTGAAAAGTTTTTTGGTGTGTTTTTTATGGGGCACAGTGTATATAGCATAAAACTCTTGGGGTAGGCCTTAAGTTAATAATCAATTAACGAAGTTGAAGTTTAGGTTATATAGGTTCATTTCTCACACTTTAAAGGTGTGGAAAGAGAACAAGCCATAATTGTTCATAATGGTGTCGAAAGGAATATTCAACAATTTTGAATAATTAAACCAATTGATTACTTTTGTCTCGTTTTATTTGATAGATTTTAACTTTTTTCTTCTATGGTTTGCCTTTCTTCACTTTTGTGCTGCCCAATTCTGGCGAAATCTTTTTATAAATAATTCATTGTTTAAGAACACGTTGCGGCATTGAAGGCCGCTGAGTCGCGTTTTTATTCACTGCTTTTATCTTTCATTTTTGTGTGTGTTAGTGTTACCCAACTATGGCCACATGCTTTCATAAGAGGACCGAATAATATTCAGTGTTTACTTTAACATCTTACTGAGCAGCTGCCAAGCGCTTGGCATCGACCTCATAATTCCTCACTTCCGTGTGGTTGTTATCCAATAGGCCTAAGCCTAGTAGTTGTCGACTTAACGGTTTTGACAATTAAAAAAGTAGGCCTCTCGAACAAAAGCACCTTTGGCTTAATTACAGCTCAATGCATAATTTCCACTTTTACTGCATTATCTCATGTTTAGCGACATCTTGTGGCTGCCGGAGCCGATCAAGTCGACCTTATCTTGGTGGGGAGTCGATATCGTTTGCGATTGCTTTCTAAAAGTTTAACACGACATGGTATGGCATATCAAAATCCGTTAAGGTCGATAGGAAAAATTCGTTCGGGTTTCCACACAAGGCCTTTATAAATAGAGGAGCGGTAACTTGTTAAAATAATGTGTAGGCCTATTCGGTTCCACACAGATGTAGCCCTATTCAATTGTGACACCTGATATCAAATGTGTTGTATTTCTCCACAGGCAATTTAATTGTAATGTGATTTTCCAAACATTAATAAGTCGTTGACTTTTCCGCTAATAAGTAAAATTAAATGAATGCATTTTTGTTACGTCAGCACGATGCGAAAACTGTTCTAGCCGCCAGAGGGCTGCGCTCAAACTACTCCCATACGACGAAGTTTAAGAAAGGACCTTCCAGTCCTCTGAATTATTGGTCGTTGGTTGCCAAAATAGCATCGGAGAATTGGATAGATTCAAAGTTTGACAATGTTATGGCAACAAATGCCTTTGACATCAGCAAAAAGTAGTGTGACAAGTTTTCACCGTTCGTATAGGGGCGGAATTTCTGTCGGCGGGCTGATGACAGTAACAGCGTGTAGACGACCATCTAAACAATATCGTACGTTATCTTCTACTGTCACTTATAGGGTAAATACCAAATTTAAAAGAGGTGTCCAATAATTTTTGAACAGCTTTCACCGTTCCTATGGCATGACACAGCTACATAGAGGAGTCAAGGTTCGGTTAATTCTGTTAACTTATTCTACAGGTTTAACGACATCTTTTAGTCGACTTCGCATTTTAAATTTGGTTTTATGAACTATTACTAAATCGAACTGCGTGAGTTGAATTTAGGAGGCATTCACGTCGAAGATGATTTCCTTGATATTATTTTTAATCGGATGTATAGGCAGTAATATACTCTTCGTAGATACTCACCATGCGACATGGTGGTCGATCAATAACATACTTTGTTACAAATCAATCGGTATCGGGTTCGACTCCCTGTAACGACCCTATACAGTGTACACTTATGCCTCTGTTACCAAGCAGTGTAATTTCGTAATGGTGTCGCAATAATTAAATACAAATACAGAGAAGAAAAAAAGGTATAAAACAATTAATTAAATTAAAAAAAGGCAAGAAAACAAACGAGTTCAACTAGACGAAAAATTAATGCTGTGCAAAACCATGAAAAGTTGAGTTTAGACACCTTTAGAAAGACGATCGCGCTATTTTCTCACGACACCTTTTAAGTGTATTTAATCGATAATATATAAACGTCGACCTTGAGAATTTTAAAGTGTCCTCGTTGAGTTTGATTCTACGATAAACTAGGGTTTAACCGTTATACCGTTAGGATTAGTAAATAGTAATTATGGTAACTTTGTAAGGGGCTTCTATCCCCCTAAACAACCGGGCTCAATCCCTCTCCTTCCCCCCTACTGTGATTGAAGAGATCTGTAACTTGTAAAAGAAACACTCCCCTCTGTTTTTCACTGGGCTCAACTTGAGCCCACCGTGTATATGGATAGAAGCCCCTGATTATGGTTCCTTTATCAACTGGTGTTTTTAAATTACTGTCGTAATTTTACTTCATTCTCATAGAGCTCATAAATAATATATTGCCACAGTGTAAAACTAATTTGTACAAAATCTTCTTTTAACTGGTGTCTTTAAAATTACTGAGCATTGTAATTTTACGTCACGTTTTCAATGTTTCACATTTGAAGTACTGCAGGAAAAAAAAGTCTACGATTTTCGTCTATTGCTCCATGGATAAATTTTGCCTCCTCTTGTTTGCTCCATGGGTACATTTTGCCTCCTCTTGTGCCTCCTCTTGAAAAGAGGTCTGGCTACGCCACTGCATGACACAGCTACATAGAGGAGTCAAGGTTCGGTTAATTCTGGTAACTTATTCTACAGGTTTAACGACATCTTTTAGTCGACTTCGCATTTTAAATTTGGTTTTATGAACTATTACTAAATCGAACTGCGTGAGTTGAATTTAGGAGGCTTTCACGTCGAAGATGATTTCCTTGATATTATTTTTAATCGGATGTATAGGCGTAATATACACTTCGTAGATACTCACCATGCGACATGGTGGTCGATCAATAACATACTTTGTTACAAATCAATCGGTATCGGGTTCGACTCCCTGTAACGACCCTATACAGTGTACACTTATGCCTCTGTTACCAAGCAGTGTAATTTCGTAATGGTGTAGCAATAATTAAATACAAATACAGAGAAGAAAAAAAGGTATAAAACAATTAATTAAATTAAAAAAAGGCAAGAAAACAAACGAGTTCAACTAGACGAAAAATTAATGCTGTGCAAAACCATGAAAAGTTGAGTTTAGACACCTTTAGAAAGACGATCGTGCTATTCTCTCACGACACCTTTAAAGTGTATTTAATCGATAATATATAAACGTCGACTTGAGAATTGGTCAGTGTCTTAGTTGCATTTCGTCCTAGGATGCGCTGTATTGAACCATAGAAACGATGAGGACTTTTCAAAAGAATTTCTACCGGCGTCAACCATAGAGATGTATAATATATAAATATATCACTAGAGGGCTGCATCTGTTGTTATTTTTGACGCCACCGATTCAAAAGGCCTTGACCCTTGGGCTATACAAAATGGCGGAAACGATCGAAGTTAAATTGTGTAGTGTGTGGATGTAGCAACTTATTAAAGTCCGAAAACGAGGCCGCTGGAATATTATTTAATGGATAAGTTGTTATTTTGTGTCTGTTGTACTTTTTGCAAGGCGTAAGCTTCGAAAAGAAATTAAAAGTCTCGCTTAAGCTTGACTGCGTCCATGAATTTCAACCAATCAAAACGCGTCATTTCAATTTAAATTAACTGCGGAGCTCGTGATAAGGTGTTATTATATCTATGGTTGTGGCTTCAAAAATTAGCGAAGGGAAGATACGCCATGTTCCCTCTAGCGATGATAATAATACCTCATTGGCGTCAACGGCCTTTGATGACATAGATGTCGTTAAACTCTGAATCCATCAATCCATCTAATCGACATTTATGCAGTCAAACTATATATATATATATATATATATTTATAGTCGACAATTTATGTAGCAGAACGCGCTCTCGTGTTAGACCTGTCTTGTTAAAGCGCGCTATAAATTTCATTTGTATTGTATTGTAATTATGCCAAACGAACGACAACTGTTCGAAATCATTTCTGTCAAAGTCAACCGCGTTTATTGCCATAAGATGTCGTTAAACTCTGGCTCCAATCGACATTTACAAAACCCCAAAACAAAAAGTTGTATTACGCCAAACGAGATATATGAGATCCGTTTAAGCACGGCTTTTTGCCGACGAAAGTACAGAGCAAATCCTGTGTTCAGAACCTCGAGTTTCGTCCAACGCTGGCTCAAGTTTCTTTTCCCCGGGGTTTTCGTGCTGAGAGCGCTTCTGAATAGTTATTCTGTGAGAGGCTCTATATAAATCTTTAGATACAAAAAGGGTCGAAGCACCTCCCCTGCGTTCTTCTTGGGATATGGGAACTTACGATGAATACCGCCAGTGGTTACGTAGTATGTTATTGATCGACCAATGCAATTTATGTCTGTATGACACGGACGGGCCTTGGTTTCGAACCCGGTTTGTTGAGCTGAAAGGACGACGCGCTAACCCCTTGGCCACCACGCCACCTCTTCACGAGAAACCGTATTGTAGGAGATAAATTAAGATACGAACCCAGCATGAATAGTCGATGTCTTCGGAATCGGAAAGTGTTTCCTTTGTGAACAGCATTCGATATCCCTCCGCCAGATCAATGTACGCCTCACACGAAAACGCTTTATAAAAAACAAACATGACATCAGTTAATTAATTGCCTGAATTTAGGACCTATACTGTCTTCTAATAGGGTCCTTATACTGCTTAACCCATTAACTAACGCTGTCATAAACGTATAGGCCATGGAGTAACGGTGCTCTGAGGATTTCGAGGCGTTAAATGTGGTGAGCAGTAGCTTTGTTGCATTTTATAACTTATTTATCACACACGTGTCTGCAGTAGCCGTGCCCTGAAGAATTTAAGGCTTTCGAGTGTGGTGTACAGTAGCTTTGTTGCATTTTATAACTTATTAACCAAAATGTCTTCACCACTGGGCATTCAATTCTATTTAATTCCATTCTATTCTATTAAAGTTGTATTCTATTTTGTTCTGTTATATTTTATTATATTTTATTCTTTTCTGCTCTATTACACTCCATTCTAGTTTAGTCTAGTCTAGTCTTGACTTACTATTCAATTCCTGTGAAACGTAGACTTCATGCTATGCCATGTATTCTAATCTATGCTATTCAAATCTATTCTTTCTTCTTTACTTCATTATTTTTCTTTTCTTTTTATATTCTAACGACTTACAAGCCGTCGTTGTATAACGGCACAGACAACAGTCGAATATCATTTTGTCTGGTGGAACAGAGCGATATTACCTATGTAAAATGCCTTCTATTCTAGTCTATTCTAACTTAGTCTAGCCTTGACTGATCTAGTCTAGATCTTGCGTAATGGAAAGCAATATCGTCTATTCTATTCCTTTATTTTAATTTCGAGTCATCTTTAAACGAAGCATGAGACCTCAGTCGATATAAGGCCTACGAACGATTGAGATCATTCCTGTCAGGTGATATTCACCAGAATTAACTCTGTGCAATGTATTCTATTTCATTACATTCTATTCTATTCTTCTATTCACATTCATTCCAATCCACTCAGCCTATTTCTATTCCATTTCCTTATATTCCATTTAACTGTAGTCCATTCCATTAGATAGATATATATAGATATAGATATATATATATATATATATATATATATATATATATATATTCTATATTCCCTACTATTCCATTCCATTGTATTTCCTTCTTTCTACTAAATTCAAATTCATTCCATTCTTTTCCGTTCCATTCTATTACATTCTGATTCTTTCTATTATATTTTTTTCTATTCTAGGTAGGTTTATTACCTCTGTGAAAGAGTTCCTTGTTGTCTTTGCAGTTGCGATATGAGAGGGCTAGAGCAGAGGTGAGGGTGCAGGTGAAGGGGTTCCAGTCGGACAGGTGACCATCGCAAGTCCGTCCATCTCTGAAGGTCAGGCCAAGGTGAACCAATCCACCCAGTCCGCATGAAAACTGGCGACACCGCGAGACCGCTGGAAAGACACGAACAGAAAAGGCGCAACATAAGAAGAGATTGCTTCACACCGGACACAATTTATATAGCGTCAAAGCCTCAAAAGATAATTTCACCTAAATTTCAGATTTAATAACTGCGCACGTATTGTAATTTATCATACTTCAAAAAAGACAATAAATAAGCAAGTGGATCTACAAATAAACAGTAAAGCAAACAAATGAAGAAGAGATGAAAAAATAATGAAATAAATCAATAAAAATACAAGCAAATAAATTGTTAAGAAATGAATAAATTAGAAGAAACCAAATAAACGCCTAAGTGAGAAATAATGAATAACAAACACAAGTTTATTGACAAATAAATATATGCATAATTAAGTAAAATGAATTTTTAAAAAGTAAATATTAAATAAACAGCATAGACAAAATCCAATATCGAAAATCCAAAGGTTGGGGAAACTTATAATATAAGTTAAACATGTTGAAGTTGCAGAGAATTCAGAACTCTTTGGCTAGAGTCATAACTAATACATCCAGATATGAACATTTAATCCCTATGCATAAATCTTTGTGTTGGTTTCCTGTTCAACAAAGAATAAGTTTCAAAATGGGGCTCAAAGTTTATAGAACTCTGAACTCTGGTCAACCACAATACTTCAAATCAGTTCTTATTCCCAAACTTATCATTATTCAACGAGGTCGAGAATCTTTATCTGGTCATACCTATATCAAGAACTGTTCTTGGTGATCCTGCTTTTTCGGTAGCTGGACCTGCTTTTGGAACTCTCTCCCTGTGTCTGTGCGCTCTGCTCAGTCACTTGTGTCATTTTGTTCTCAACTTAAAACTTACCTTTTTCAAACTGCTTATCCACCATAGGCTGCCCTCTGTCTTAGACCAGAGGAATGATCTCCTGGATATTGATCTGATTACGGCTTGGTTTTGGTGTGCCATCGGTTGATGCCTTGTGCATTAGACACTGGTGCAATAGAAACTACTAATTACACTTATTATTGTACATTAATTTTATTAAGCGCCACTATCTAATGACATAGCATTGATCGATGACGCTGAAACACTGTGAGTGAAGAACTATAGCTCAGGTTCCCTACACAGTGACCGTCTCAGTGGAGGAGGATCGAACCCAAACTCTCCGCATTACAAGGCGAACACAACAACCGGCTACCGTATTCCAGATCACATCAAATAGTATGCTGCTCTCTTCTGAACTTTGTTAGTGGGCATTAAAAAATTACAGTTCTGTTGTATTGCATTGTATTCTATGTCGAATACTGAATACTCCGAAGCCTGTGATTTCCTTACGTAGCAGAACTTTGTAGTCTGGACTTCGATATTTGTTGCCCAGCGGAGGAGAATCGGATTCGAATCGACACAGATCGAACGATCGATCTTCTCGACTGCTACGAGCTAAACAAAAATCGATCAACAGTCGTTAATCAGAGATCGGTATCTTTTATAGCGCAGGCTAAAGAACCAACTGGCCACAGATCTCTTCAAGGCTCGGATTCTATTCTAGTCTCATTTATTCTAATGTATTCAATCTATTCTCTTCTGTTCTACTCTAGTTTAGTCAACAATATTATTTTATTCTCACGAATGTTCTTACTAAGCGCACTCCATTGAACAAATTGTTTGTCTACATTTTGCCCGGCGCATCGAAGTCAGGCTTAGAGAACTTCTTGAGCGCAGTAATTGCAAAGCAATTAAAATCCATCTAATATTCCGTCTTCAAAGCTTTCTCGTCTTTAACGAAACCCGCCTCAGTAGCTCCTCTGCCTTCTCTCTCAGGTCTCTCTGGACTCGGATCTAGCCTACACCAGATACCACCGGACAACCCCTCGGGCACAACGCATAGCTCACTAAACAAGTAATAACTCCTGTGCGGAGTTTTAGAGTAGTGCCCCAGAAAATTTGGTTTAACATTTTAATTGTTATTGTTGTTATTAATTATTATTGTTATTATTGTTATTATTATTATTATTATTATTATTATTATTATTATTATTATTATTATTATTATTATTATTATTATTATTATTATTATTATTATTATGATGATGATGATGATTATCATCATCATCATCATCATCATCATCATCATCATCATCATCATCATCATCATCATCATCATCATCATCATCATCATCATCATCATCATCATCATCATCATCATCGTCGTCGTCGTCGTCGTCATCGTCATCGTCATCGTCATCGTCATTATCATATTCCCTTATCAATTATTATTATCATTATCGTCAGAATAGTCTTATTATTAAATAAGTTTTCATTATTATTGACATTATTTTTAACATCAATATGATTACAACTATTATCATTATTACAATTAGCCTATTATATTTTCTATAAATTATTAGTATTACTTTGGTTACTGTTAATGACTAATAATTAATCAATTATCACCTTCTAAAAGCCTAGCGACGGCACTAGGCCTACATAATACATATACTACATAATTGAAACTTTCTCGGAATCAATCTGAATTTGGAAGAAGCAACTCACAGATTTTGAACTTGAGGAATTGTTCCTTCTCGTCGTGTTGGAATTCAATGCAAGTGAACCTCGGTTGGCTGTTCAACAAAGAAGCTGTTCTTCATTATGTAATTATCTTAATGTAACATATCATCAAACCGTGCGAATCCCATGCGATACTATAGTGTATCACAATTGCATGCAATGCAACCTAGCACAATGAAACAATGTATCGTATTAGTAGACCTACAGAGGGGAACGACAGAGAACTTCAATAAACTTGTAACATGGAATAGTATTTAATGGCACAGAATAGAATAGAATGACTGGAGTGGAATGGCTTGGAATAAAATGGAATGCAAGACAATGCTATTATATTACAGAAAAGAACAAAAGGTCTGTGAAGGCTTTGATGGTTAAAGAGGCAATTGCATAAGGACTGCTATAATTATGACACAGAATAAAATGGTTCGGAATGAAATGGAATATAAACAATAATACTAATAATAACGACGAGTATTATGGCCATCTCCAGACAAATTGCATCAGCTTGTAATATCTAAGTCCCTGAGGGATCCTGTATACCTCGAGGGAAAAATAATAATAGTAATAATAATAATAATAATAATAATAATAATAATAATAATAATAATAATAATAATAATAATAATAATAAATAATAACAACAATAATAATAATAATAATAATAATAATAATAATAATAATAATAATAATAATAATAATAATAATAATAATAATAATAATAATAATAATAATAATAATAATAATAATAATAATAATAATAATAATAAAACAGAAAAGGCCTATTCGCTTTCGGTCTGTTCACCCTATAAATTATGTACTTCTAAGCTTCGAACTATTTGTACTGTCCAGAGCAAAACAGCTCAATATAGGATCGGTGTCAACGACTCATGCAACCACATGATGACGATGATGATGATGACGACGACGACGACGATGATGATGTGATTCGCTTATGTGCGTAGAACTTAGAAGCTGTCCTGTGCGCGTAACTTCATAGTCTTACATAGGCGGCGTAAGTAAAGACTTTGACGTTAGCCGTGTCACAAGTTGTGCTTAAACGCCTGGAAGAATTTACGGTAGGTCTATGTATAATGTAAGCTCGATCTCTCTTATTAAATGCCGGCAGCCCACATTTGGCCAATTTTACACAGTAAATGTGAACTTCTCTTATGTGAATAATTCAATTAAGTGCGTAGGGTTCTATTGATTGTCTTGTTTCTGATCGTCACTACTGGATGTCGACTAACCGACTCTGCCTAAATGCTACAATGGCTCAGTTGATCTGGTTTGGGACTAGACAACAGCTTTTCAAACTTGACTTTCAATAATATTGCTGACTGAGAAATTCCCTGCCTACACATACTCTTCTAGTGTCCGTGACCTGGATGTCACGCTTGACTCCTCCCTCACATTCACGGAGCACATATCTAACCTGACTCGCTCCTGCTTCTTTCAACTGAGACGTCTCAGAGCCATCAGACGATCGGTCTCTCCCTCTGTCTTTACCACCATAGTACATGCGTTTATCTGTTCCCGACTTGACTACTGCAACTCACTTCTTATGGGCCTCCCGAAACAGCGTCTTTCTCCCCTTCAATCGGTCTTAAATGCTTCAGCTAGGCTCATAGCCCGACTCCCTCGCTTTGCTCATATCTCCACATTATATGCTTAAAGTCTTGAACTGGCTCACTATTGCTGAGCGCATCCACTATAAGATCCTCTTTCTAGATGGCGGCCTGTTGACATTTACGGTGTGGACGAATAGTATGTTTTGGCGTTAAAAAGGTTTACGGAACTGTAACTTTACCGAATTTACTTTAGTAATTGCGATAAGGAGTACGAGGAAGACAGCGGATAGAGACAGTTAGTAAAATTTCGTAGTTCAAAAGGAAATTTCGAGGTGAATTCTGTCTACAAGGCCATAACATTCTGAGTGCACGGAGCACGGAGTGTACACAACGCACTGAGGCAACAGAGCGCAGCGGCGTGCACGAGGTGAATCGACGCCTGACCAAGACACTTCAAATAGAGGAGTTATTGAAAGGACCGTGAAATGGCACTCACACTGAAGAATCTAAAGAAATGCGGAAAATGCGAGATGATAGGTGGAATGGATAGCTTTGGAGAACTTTGCAAAAACTGTTGCAGAATAGACAAACTGGAAGAGAGAATAGAAGAACAGGATAAAAGAATGGAGGAAATGGAGAAGAAAATAGAAGGATTGTTGGACGTCAAGTCGACACAAGTTGCACATGAAAAGCAGAGACAAAAAGAGGAACGAATGAGACTAGACAAGATGGAGGAGGAGATAAAGGAAATCAAAAGTGAAAACAGCGGGGACAACAGCGAGGAGAAAGAAGCGGAATGGACCACAATTGTCAAAAAGACGATGGACAAAGAATTAAAGACGGTAAATGACAAAATGCAACAAGTGGAGGAGAAAATAAAAGAAACGGCAGATGAAGAAAGAAGAAGAGAGGAAAGAATAAACAACATTGTTATCCACAGGCTAGAAGAAAGCCAAGAGGCAACAGGCGAACAAAGAATGACAGAGGATAAAATAACGGTACTGGAACTATTCAGTGAAGTCCTAAAAGTAAGCTGTGAAGGCAAAGACATAAGAAAAATGTTCAGGATGGGAAAAATCAACGAAGGCAACAAAACGAGGCCTCTGCTAGTGGAGTTTCGAGATAGAGCAACGAAAAACGAAGTCATGGAAGCACTGGGGAGGCTAAGGGCAGCGGAAGACAAGTATAGGAGGATATCGGTGGCACATGATATGACAGAGGGAGAAAGGGAAAGATGCCGGAGTCTAGTCAAAGAAAGCAAAGAGAAACAAGTCAAAGAAGAGTCGGGGGAATGGATTTACAAGGTGAAGGGGTGGCCTGGATCCATGAAAATTGTGAAGATAAAAAAGCAACAATGAGAGAGACAAGAGCCGAGGAGAAACAAAAGAGAACGAAGGAAGAAAATAAGAGAAAAAATGCAAGGGAAAAGGAAAGGAATATTCCAGAACATAAGGAGCCAAAGGAAAAAGAATTAAAGTGTTTTTATGCAAACGCAAGAAGTATAATTAATAGGATGAAAAGAATGGAATTGGAATTGTATGTGGAAGAGGAGGGGCCGGACATAATTGGACTAACAGAGACATGGGCCAAGGAGGAGATGGAAGACTGTGAACTTGAGATAGACGGCTATGTCATGTTTAGAAGAGACAGGGAAAACCAGAAGATGACGGGGCATGGAGCAGGAGGGGTACTACTTTATGTCAAAAGCGACATAGTAGCAATAGAAAGACAAGATCTAAGAAACGATAACAGCAAGGAAAGTGTGTGGTGCGAGATACAAAACGGAGGGAAAAAGCTACTAATTGGCGTTTGCTATAGGCCACCAGTATTGAAGGAGGAAACGGAAAAAGGGCTATACGAAGTAATAGCAAATGCAAGCAAGGAATCAACGGTGATAATGGGTGACTTCAACTACCACATAGACTGGGAGGAGTCAGAGGGAGAAAGAACACAAGACAAGAAGTTTTTGGATCTGGTCAGCGATGCATTTTTACAGCAACAAGTGACAGAAATAACGAGAGAGGGTAGCAAATACATTTTGGATCTAGTCCTGACGAACGAAGAAAACATGGTGGAAAACATAACAGTGGGAGAGAACTTTAACAAAAGCGATCATAAAATAATTAGGTGGACGATGGCATTAGGCAACCAGATAGATAAGGAAGAAAAGCAAAAAAGATATAAATTCTTTGGGGCGGACTATGAAGTTGTCAGAAGCAGACTAAAAGAAAAGGACATAGAAAGCAAAGTCAAAGGATTAGGAGTAAACGAAAGTTGGGAAACGCTAGGGAGGTGCTTGGGTGAGGTAATGGAAGAAACACTACCAAGAGTGAGAAGCATGGTCAAAAGGAGGCCATGGGTAACAAGAGAGGTACAAAAAAAGACGAAGGAAACAGAAGGCCTGGAGGAAGTATAACAGGTTAAGGGAAGGCAGGGATCCAGAGGATCAAAACATGAAGAGCCAAATAGAGGAATTAAAAGAAAAATATGTCAAGAAAAGGAATGAATCGAACATAACCAACAAAAAAGCGGTGCAGGAGTATGAGAGGAAGCTAGCGGCCAACGTGAAAAATGACAGTAAATCCTTCTACAAGTATGTGAGAAGTAGGCAGAAGAAGAGGGATAGAGTTGGACCAATTACAGATGGAAAGGGAAGTTTGATCACAGAAGACGAACAGACGGCAGAGGAACTAAACGAATACTTTTGCTCGGTTTTCAACAAGGAAGACGAAGTAAACATCCCAGAAGCGATGAAGATGTTTGATGGAGATGAAGAGCAAAGATTGAAAACCGTAACATTTACAAAAGAGAAAGTGACAGCGGAACTGAAAAAACTCAAAACTGATAAGAGCCCAGGTACGGATGCAATGCATCCCAAGTTTCTAAAAGAAGTAAGTGAAGAATTGGGAGGAATATTGGCGCATATTATGGAACAGTCAATGGTAACAGGAGTGATCCCACAGGACTGGAGGGATGCGCTAATAGTACCGATCTTCAAGAAGGGAAGCAGAAACGAAGCAAAAAACTACAGGCCAGTCAGCCTTACAAGCATAGTGTGTAAAGTGATGGAGAGAATCATCAAAGATGGAATGATTGAACACTATGAGAAATATAATGTGATCCTCAATAGCCAACATGGATTCACGAAAGGACGCTCGTGCCTAACAAACCTGCTAGATTTTTTCGAAGAGATGTATAAGAAAATGGATGAAGGAAAAGCGGTCGACATAGTATACCTGGACTTCGCGAAGGCATTCGACAAGGTCCCACATAAAAGGCTAGGAAAGAAATTGGAAGCGAGTGGAATCGGAGGAAATTTGTTGAAATGGTTAAAACAATGGTTGAGCGATAGAAGGCAGAAAGTTGGAATAAGAGGGAAGTATTCAAAATGGTCGAGGGTAGGGAGTGGGGTGCCGCAAGGATCTGTTTTGGGGCCGTTGCTTTTTGTGGTTTTTATAAACGACATTGACAGTGGAATAGTGTCGAAGATATCAAAGTTCGCTGATGATACGAAAATGGGCAGAGGGGTGGACACGAAAGAAGAAGCCGACGTACTGAGGAAAGACATCGAAGGACTGCACAGATGGGCCGAGGAATGGCAGATGATGTTCAACACAGAAAAATGCTCAGTTATGCACATGGGAAAAACAAATAAAAAATTCCAATACGAAATGGGAGGAACAATACTGAGAGAAACAGAAGAGGAGAGGGACCTAGGAGTCATCGTAAACAACAGCACCAAACCATCAAGGCAATGTGCAGAGGCTGCAAAGAAAGCGAACAAAGTATTGGGAATGATTAAGAGGACAATAGTCAGCAGGGAAAAGGAAATAATGCTCGAATTGTACAAATCACTGGTTAGGCCTAATTTGGAGTACTGTGTGCAAGTGTGGTGTCCTTACCTGAGACAGGATGTAGAAAAACTAGAGAAAATACAAAGGAGAGCAACGAAGATGATAAAGGGATTCGGCAACCTGGCATATGAAGAAAGACTGAGGAGATGCAAGCTGACAACATTAGAGAAAAGGAGAGATAGAGGAGACTTAATAGAGACATTCAAGATAGTGACAGGAAGAGACAAGATACCAGCACAGAGGCTATTTAAATTCTCAGTTGATAAGAGAACTCGAGGACACAGATACAAGATTAATAAAGAAACAGCTGGGACAATCATGCAAAGATTCTTCAGCACAAGAGTAGTTAACAGTTGGAACAAGTTGGATGAGGAAATTGTTGCTGCGGACTCGGTGATGGAATTCAAGAAGAGGCTCACTAAGATTGGATACTAGGTCAAGATGCATTGGATAAGACTTGAGAGAGTGGCTCTGACACAGATGCAAGTCTTCTGAGCCACTATAAACCTTGTTATGTTATGTTATGTTAGTTTCCAAGGCGCAGCTGAGTAGTTCCCCAAAGTATCTTTCTGACTATATGCGAAAGCCGTTATCTGCGACGTCATCTCGTTCCTTGCGCTCTGCTGATTGGCTAGATCTTTTTGTTCCTATAGGACTAGGACTGCCTTGGCTCAACGCCGGGCATTTGCTGTGGTTGGTCCCTCTACTTGGAATGACCTTCCGCCCTCACTAAGGGCTAAACTAATGACTGGTTTTTCTTCTTTGGTCTCTCGTTCTTTAAAGACTTTTCTTTTTCCCGGGGTTTTGTGTGCTGAATAGTTATTCTGAGAGAGGCGCTATATAACTCTTTAGATACAATACACGATAGGGTGAAGGCATTCACCCAATGCTATAATAATAATAAAAATAATAATAATGATGATTTTTAAGTTGGAATCGATGGTGCTCCACGTACCATCCGTTGTTGAATACGGAGGCGAACATATACTTGGACCGCTCCCAGTGCTTGTTCTTGCAGACCATGCTGCCGAAGACGGACGACTCGAAGCGTCCTCTGGCGATCGTCACTGACTCCAATCTGTCCCTCTCGAAGAGCAACCAGTTGCCCTGGTAGGGCAGCGGAAAGTCACACTCCGGACTGGTTAGCTCCACCGTCTCTGCCATTCACAGACATTATCGTTATGGTAAACGACAGATTTCAAAGCCCCGTTTGAAAGCTACATTCAGGGCAACAGCTTATTCACGAGTGCTACGTCTGGTCAGAGGGGTTTTCACAGATTATCAAATGGAGTCCAAATCCAGAGAGACCATGGAGGAGGCAGAGTAGATGCTAAGGCGAGTCTCGATTGGTCGGGGAAGATTAGGCGGCCGAAGACTGGATGAATCAGTGAACGAATTTTTGAAGAGGTGAGACTTTCATTCTGAGTGCATGGGTGACAGCCATTGTCTTTTGCAGCGCCATCGTATAACGTTCAAGGCAACCGACGAGGCATCAAAAAGGTAGACAAATGAATTTTTAACCCAGTGTGATTTTAACAGCAGCGTAGATAAGTCACATTACAAAGTAATGTGACGTATTAGTGTAAATGAGTGAAGGTAATGCAGTGTAAGAAATCTTTAGTAATATATCAGCCCATAGGCAGTAAAATAAGCTAGACAAGATAAGACAAGGTTAGGTCAAATAAAGTAGGGGGAGACAAGGTATAGGGTAAGGCAAGATACAGTAAGGTATGGTGAGATCAAGTAAGACTGAGCAAGTTAAGGGTAAATATAATAGTAAAAGTTAGATAAGGTAGAATATTTTAATCCACGAGGTAAGGTAAGTATAATCGTAAAATAAGATAAGGTAGAATATTTTAATCAATGAGGTTAGGTAAGTAACTAAGTATATCGTAACATCAGTATGAATATCTTCATCACTAATCAATTTCGATTTATTATGTTTGGCTACAAATGAGCTCAAAGCTGTGCAGTTTCTAATTTCCATTATCAGATAACGCAAGTTTATGTAAACACAATCCAGACACCATTGTGAGGAAGTAAGAGGAACGTACCTCCTTTCTTGACGGTGAGAACCATGTACATGACTTGTCCTGGTGGCGCCCCCTTGTCGCTGAGGGGACAAACTGGACTAAAGTAGAGCTGGACATCCATCTCGTTTTTCTCGTGAACTCGCGGGAGACGCTGACAAAATTAATCGATACTAGTAATTAAAGACTGGCAATGTAAGAACAACAGTAGCGCAAATATCGATCTGCATCCCTCATGCAATTAGACATTGCATTCGATCTGCCGATCTTGTGACTCTTGATGTGCCCCGCAGCCAGACAATGTTGAACTATCGGACTTTCTCCTCGGTCGTTGGTCCGACGCTCCGGAATTCGTTGCCCCATTCAGTTCATTCTGTCAATTCTCTTAGGTCACCCAGGTCAAAACTTAAGACTCATCTTGGTATTCCACCAGTTTAGGTGCTTTAATTATTTGTCATTTGTAACTGATTTGTTATATTTGACATGGTCGATTTAAAATGGAAGCTGGAGTGATGAAAATAATTGTTTGCCAAAATGGAAAACTAGATTGATGAAAACAATGGCTTGCCTAAATGGAAGCCGGATTGATTAAAACAATTGCTTGCCTAAATGGAAGCTGAATAATATTGATGAAAACAGTTTCTCGTGAAACTAAAAGTTGGATTGATGAGAATTATTATTTGCTTAAATAGTAGTGGCCCTAGTGGGGTTGATTAAAAGAATTCGTGCTAAACATAAGGCGGACTGATCAAAAAGCTAAACTGGAGGACTACCCTCATGATAATCTTTCATCTTGCACATACCCTTAACGTTGCATCTGGCTCCTGGCTTCTGGTTTCTCTCATCTCTGGCTTCACTCGAAGAAGCGACCATCGACCGATGATGTATTGGCCATTATTATAACGGCGCTATAAAACTCATAGAATTGGATTAGATCAGATTAAATAGGTTAACGCTGGGAGGGAGAGCGCCAATGCTGTCATCTGGCGAATGACCAGATCCCACAGCAGCTGCTACAGCCACGGTTTCTTCGTGCTTCGGCAGCGCTTTAAGAATGTTATGAACCAAGCTATGATAGCGCTAGGAAATGAAAGCATGGTAAAGGCCAAACTAAAACAATATAAAGCAGGGGTTCCCAAACTGGGGGCACCCACCCCAGTTTGTGCAACATGTCATTTCAGGGGGTGCAAAAAAGAGGGAAAGTATGAGTTATAAGAATGCATTGATAATACATTACAAATTGTTGAGCTGTCATAGTATAAGTATGAGTAAGACCATGAGACTAGAAGTTTATTTCCATGTAACATTGTAAGCCTGTGAGGGTAGCATAAGGCTTGTAAGCACAAGTTTCAGTAGTAACTAGTAACAATTTCGTGTATGAGTCTTCAGATGTGATAATACGATTGTAGGGGGTGCGAACATTGGTCAAACATTTCCCATGGGTACGGGGCATAGAAAAGTTTGTGAATCCCTGATATAAAGGAAGGTAAAAGTAGGTGCGCTAAGGGAACATAATAAATGTAAATTATAGGTTAACGACAAAACATTTTAAACTTACGTTGGGTATGGACAGGAGCTTACAGTGCAAACTTGTACCAAAGAATACTATAAAACATATTTGTATTTGAGGTATCTGTGTAAGACTAAGACATGAACTACGACGAGAGTATGGATCGCTTGAGTTCTTACCATGACGTATTGCGGTGACTTGCCTTCCTCTGCAGCCACAACAAACGTGAAGCTATCTTCATCCCAGGAGCCAAGACACTGGAGACTGTGCTCTGCATGACAATCACAATGACATAAGCGACAAAAGAATGAATGACGCTAGTGACGAATGAATAGACATGACAAATGAGCGACAAAAAGAACGAGTGACGTTAAATGACGAATGAATGGACATGACAAATATTGTCAGCGACAAATGACTGACATGTAGTGACACATGAATGACACAATCGCCTACAAAGAAAGTCATTATTGACAAATAAAAGACGTAAAAAATCCTCTTTTGTGTACAGATATAGCCTATGACCATTGACCAGCACACGCTACGCAATGGTAGCAAACATACAGCTAAACGGTGGGGCGAAAGGGATAATTTTTTATGGGGATCATCT
Source organism: Aporrectodea caliginosa (assembly GCA_020284085.1). Classification (NCBI taxonomy): domain Eukaryota; kingdom Metazoa; phylum Annelida; class Clitellata; order Crassiclitellata; family Lumbricidae; genus Aporrectodea; species Aporrectodea caliginosa. Next base: position 635,476 of record JACEVL010000521.1, read on the forward strand.
GGCGATTAACCAAACTTACTTTCCTTACTCTTAATCAGCTGCCACATACTAGTAGGTTACCACCTTTCCCTACATCGGGAGTTTGATCGTTATTTTTCCGCTAATGAGTCAGCAATTTTCGAACGTGCGTTTGTATCATCATTTTCCATGACGTAAAGTCGATGAGTTATCGGGTTGTTGACTTGTTTGTGATTGATGTGGACTGACGTCAGCCGTTAATCTTGCCCTAACAGTTTTTCTTGTGCATTTGTGATTTATCTGCATTTACGCATTTCGACGAAAGCAGCGGTGACTTACGTTATTGCCGGTCTTTTTGCCGATGCAGAAGGTAAAAAAAACTATGTAAGGCGGTCGCAAAAAGACAATTAAGAGTTTTAGTGATAAAAGTGCGAAAGTGTAGGCCTAGTGATAGTTTGTCGAGTTGAATATCTGAAAACTACACCTTTCCTTACTCTTAATCTTACCAAACCATTAACTATAAATTTGCGACGTTACTTTCCACTACCCCAACCGTATCTCCACCCTTTCTCTTGCCTTCGCCATTACCTTTACTCCTAGCTTAACTCCTTTCCTATTAGCTTACCATTACTCCTACTTTCACCTTACCTTAACTTCAACATAACCCTTGCCCTTACCTACACCCTTACCTTTTCCCTTATCTTCGCCTGCCCTGTTACCCTTACACTTACCCTTTTTATTATCTTCCCCATTGCCATTATCTTCACCGATATCCTTAACTATACCATTACCAATACCTTTGCCATTACCTCGCCTTCACTTATACACTTACCATAATTTATAACACGATCCGTACCATTACCTTACCCATACATTTACAATTACCCTCACCCTTTTCTTTACCCTAATCAGAGACATGAAGATGAAGTTATCGTGCAACCTTTTTCCTTTCCATGAAAGATGCTGCAGTACGTTTCGGGAAATGTGAAGTGCATTCCATCGCCAACAATGCACTCGATGTCGAGACGCGAAGCCTTCCAGATTCTTTCGCAGATCTAAAGCAACGCAAGACGAAACCGATGGAATGTCCATTATTAAGACGCAACTCAGTGACTCCTATGGAATGTCTATTATTTTTAGAAGCAGTTCTGAAGCAGAAATTTAAGTCTGTGTTTAAAGATTTTTTAAATTAAAACCAGCATGTAGTGAAAACTAGAAATTGAAATCGGGAGCCTGCTGTGATCTTACGAAGGGTGAAATTATGTTGGCTTATGAAATTGGAAAACGTAGAAATTTTGCAGGAATAAATTATTACAGTCCCGTTGTTATCCTTCATTATCGTCATCAGCGACAAAGTCCTCCTCCTCCTCCTACTCCTTCTCCTCCTCATTCTCCTCCTCATTCTCCTCCTCGTTCTCTTCCTCCTTCTCTTCCTTCTCCTTCTCCTCCTCCTCTCCTCCTCCTCCTTCTCCTCCTCCTCATCATCATCAACAACAACAACCACATCATGACTTTAATCGTGATCATCAACACCACCATCATCGTCGTCGTTGTTATCATCACTACCACCACTACTACCACCACGACTACCGCCACCACCACCACTATCACCATCATCATCATCATCATCACCACCACAACCACCATCATCATCATTATCCTAGTATCATACTGCCAATCCATAGCGTCCCCGTCGTTGTCATCCTCATTATCATTGTCACTATCATCATCATAACGAAACGTCACTGATCCTTTGGATTGATGAACTTTGACCTAACCCGTTTCTTGTGATTGCGATAGGTCAGATTGGCGCGGAACTCGTATCCGCCGGAAAAGGGACATGGCTTCCACTCGACAGGTGTCTCCGCTGACAAACAATAACAGAGCCAGACAGATAGACACAGACTAACAGAAGGAGAAGCACATACTCAGAATAATTATACACTCGATGTAGTAACACAAACGGTAACATCAAGGAATCCCTAATAACATGATAAACACATAGTAACATGTATTTGTTTATCATGACCGTTACTATAGCGCATTTTGTGTGCTTCACGAAGCACAGTTGCAAACATGGCTATAATATATGACAGGTCTAAACAGGTGCCTTTTAAAACAGTTCGAAAATGTTTGCTACACAGAACGGCACGCAACAGGTGCGTTCAATGGAATACCGTTAGAGCTGTACCGATTAAACGGCCATATAATTAAACGCGTAATCGGGCCGATTATTAGAACAATCGGTGTAATCGGGTATCGGTAGAAATAATCGGTTAATCGGTGCCGATATCAAAATTATGTTATAATTTAATAATTTTACTTGAATTATTGCATATTCCAAGTTGTTCATCGATTTTCATCTATCGTTTTACATCCCTTATTATTTACGCATTAAAACAAAATTATCGTTAACAACTTCCCAACTTAATTTAAACGTCCACCCTAGTTGTGACGATAGATTACTGGTTTACGTTTCGGAACCGAACATTTTGACTAAACAAATAATTAAATATTCGGTCGCAGTTTAATAATCGGCTATGCGCGGTATTGGTATCTGCAAATCAATAATCGGTTCTACGCGGTATAGGGAAAAGCGATATCGGTACAGCTCTAAATACTCTTCCAGGAGGATAGTCCGAAACACGAGAAGGCACCGCGGGCTCGATTTGAAGTGCGGAGTCGTGGCATATCTCCACAGCCAGTTGAGCGCAACGTGATCCATAAATGATCCCATGATCGCATAGGTGTGCTACTTTTCAGTATGGGAATAGGGTGTCTACACCCCATACTGAAACCTAACACACCTATTTGACGTTCTACGGTTATGTAAGGTATAGATCAGCCAGGAAGATTCGAACCCTGGATGAGGCGTGTATTGGCTATACACTGACCATTAATCCATCATTCTGGCGTGAAATCCATTCGCAATACGAGAAATTCTCGCTTCGACGATTCCTATTAAATTGAGGTTGAGATCACTTAGGAATTGCAACCTAACAAGGCAAGGGGCATCTACTCCCCCTCCCCCACTCCATATCAGTCTCTCTCATTCCAATGGGCGGCTTTTGGGCGGTTGTCGTTGAGCGTCATATTCATCCATCACTCTCTTATCGCGCCGTTTAGTTACCGCGGTCGTCGACAGGTAGCGCTGCGAGTCACGTGAGTTATTCGCCGGGGTCAGGATGTTTGAACGATGACCTTTGACACAGATTAGGCGTCGCTTTGTGTGTTGTGGATTAGCCTTTTGACGGTGACTGCAGCTGTGAGAAATCGCTTTTATGATGGACCGACCGTTCAAGAGTCGTTTAATCGCCACGTCGCAAATAGTCATCCATTTCGCCGGATGACATTCATTACCGGAACGCCCCAGAAGAATGGAACCGACACTGACTGATCCGAAAGCCAATACTCCGTGGACAGACGCCGCTTAAAGGCCTTGCCAACCAGTTAGCGGAGTGGTGAAACGCGCCCGTGGCAACGCCGAGTGTAATCGTTTGGCTTCACCTTCAACCGACACATTCCAGGTCTTCGGGATATCCGTTGGTTGTCCCGTGACGATGATCGCATTGTGCTGAGTCATTGGAACGTGAAGCGGTTCCAATTGAATGTATCTGCTCAGCGGGGATCTGGGCTTTGTGATGGGGATACTGGGCCGGAACCAGCGCAGATTGCTGGAGCCAGAGTATTTGATGGAACCTGGAACGGTTGTGGGTCTGCGCGGAACGGAGATAATTAGTTTCGACTTGGAGGTTTTCACACAGGAACTATCGATTTATGTCTTGTGGTTTATGAGAAGGGCGCTATAGAAGTTGACAGATTAGAATTAGAGGCAAATTCTAACAGACTAATTTTGAATTTTGAAATAGAGTCTAACGAATCCACGGCGGGGTGGGGTGGGCGGTGGGAGGGGCGGTGGGCAATGTGGCTATAGCCTGAAATTTGCCATAGATTTGATACTCGGTTTCTGTGGAATGCGCGATTGCTAAGTGGTTAGAGTGTTAGATTGTCAAAGCGAGAGAGAGGTCGGTCATCCCTGCTCCTTGTTTTCTGTGGTTCCACCTGTATTAACTAACTAAGCTATAACGAACACGCTGACGTACAACTATAATAATGCAACGATGTATGGCGCGGTAGTCGAATGGATGGGGCGCTCTGTAACGCGGTGAGTACGGGCTCGAGTCTCCTCTGAGGCAGTAACTATTAGGCCTATATGGACCTCGAGCAAGTCCTTCACTCACAATTGCTCAGTGCCATCCATTTTCTCTCGTATGGTCATGTGTGCAGTGCACTTCTTGGAAGCAGAGCAATATCAAATACAGTTGTATAACTGTGATGTATTAGATGGTACTGAAGATTAGACGCAGAAGGAAGGCCTTAGAAATGTAGTCCCTAACACCTCATTCTCATGGCCGGCTCTCGGCTGGGCCGTAGCAACCTATAATTGCGCCCTGTGCCAAGCGTAAATCTAGCGCCCCACCCCTCAAAGATCAACTTAAAAAATAACGACCAAATTTTTAATCTCGAATATAATATAAAACTTTGTCTTTTAAAGAAAATAGAAAGGAAGTCTTCTTTGTTTCTATTAATATTTCATTTAAGTCACTTCAGATTTTTTCGCTGTTGAAGGGACTTTGAGGACAGGGAGGTTCGGGCAAGTTTCATGAGGAAATGATTCGACTTCCGTCGGGTTCGATTTCCCACAGTAAGCCATGGGTGCCCCATCGTGTAATCAACACGGGGTTTATGAAGCAGGTTTGCGCTCCTACGGGGCCCGCCTGTACCGTGACTTGTATAGGGCCACCAGCTGCTATGTCTTCCAGCTCTTCAGATACTAGGCTGAGCTTAGAGATTACGACCGGCTTTGGTGCCGACCGAAAAGTGTCCGCGCTGATTGGGCTCCTCGTCCCTACACCAGTACTTTCATCATCTGTCCGGGTTCACTCCCGTCTTAGCACTTACTGTACTCATTAGCACTTCTGCCTGGTCCTCTTGCCGATGTATAACTTTCTGGATTAAATCCTCTAACTGTGCATTAGCCTAGTTAGCACTGACAACTCAAGATTCGCCAATTCGCTAGTTCTGATTTTAATATAGTTTAATTAAAAGAAATTCACGGGAGATAACGAATAGCGGTTTCCACATTTAATCCTACGCCAAAATTACATTTTTCATTCCGTTTCATAAAGTTAGCTGTCTTTTCCAAACTTACCGCTTCATCGGGATCTAATTAGCAACGTCTATTCAATTGCAATGCACTTTTTAGTAGGCCTAAGCAGGGACGGTACATGCAAAACCATTTATAAGAGCCCCTTCCCAGTCCTTCGCCTCGTTTTATAGGCTAATCTACGCGCCTAAAGAACCGCGTTCTTTTCGCTCGCTTTTCCACCAACGAAGTATGGCAAGCGCCCTTTCCCCTCGTAAATTTCCACCAATCACGGCAGTTCGTTCTATTTGGCTTTTGCGCCCATTTGGGTCTATGTCAGATTTCCTATAATTTACATTTATTTCATTTGTGATGGATATTTAAAATTTCAAGAGAAAGTATTATTAGTAATTAAATCATTCCGTCTCAAAATTTGCACCCCCTCTTGAGTTGCGCCCTGTGCCATGGCACCGTTGGCACATGCCTCGCTACGGCCCTGGCTCTCGGGTTAGTATAAGTTAAGAGACCGCTCTCCTTCTTCATCATGATCTTGTAGGTTACTCTGAACATCGTTTTCATTTGACATGAGGCCGAGTTAGTTTGTCTGTACTTATATATGTGAGAACCAGACGTTGAGTGATGTCTCTTCGAATTACCCGAGACTTAATTGTTTACAGATAATTTATCAGCTACTTCAGTGGTTAATCAATGAATGGATTATTTATGGACTCCACTTACCTATCCATGGCCACTCCTGTCGATGGAGTTCATTTGCACTGCACAGGTTTTCCAGGTCAGTGTCACTTGGCCGAGCTGCAACACACGATAGAGACCCGGATGAACTTTAACTGCAGTGGGGCGATGAGGTCTTTTATGTACATTGCCACTTTTCTTATAATTGTCAAGAATTGTCTGTGTATGTTAATGGCCACTGCGTAATGACTAAGCATTAAGCAATGGCGCTGAGCAATTGTGATTGAAGGCCTTGCTCAAGGTCCATAAGCATGCGTTAACCGTCTCGAGAAAGAGACCCGAAACTAATACACACTAATACATCCAAATATGAATAATTGAATATATATAACCTCGGTGCTTAAATCTTTGCACTGGCTTCCTCTTCAGCAAAGAATTCGTTTCAAATTGGGGCTCACAGCTTATAAAACTGAACTCTGGTCAGAGCCACAATTCTTAAAATCAGTTCTTATTCCCCAGACTTGTCATTATTCAACGAGGTCATCTGATTATCTTTCTCTGGTCATACCTAAATTATAATCAGGAACTGTTTCTTGGTTAACGAGTTTTTTCGGTTGCTGGGCCTACTTTTTGTAAATCTCTCCCTGTGTCTGTGCATTCTGTTCAGTCGCTTCTGGCATTTCGTTCTCAAGGTTGTCTCTCTCTGTCTTACGATCTTCTAGACATTGATCAGATCACGGCTTGGTTATAGTGTGCCATCGGTTGATGCCTTGAATTGAGCATTAGACACTGGCGCAATAGAAGTTACTAATTACAATTCTATTCTGCCTTACAGAGCTATGTAGCGTATTGCCATCGCTATACTTGCTAGTTAATTTAATTTAATTGCAACAAAAGAGCTTTTTGAAGGCGCTATTTTAGGTGTCTTGACGTCATACACTTCAGGAGTTGAACTTAACTAAAAAGCATTAGGTTATGAAAGCAAGATAGGGTAAGGACGGTAAAAGAATTGAAGGTAAAGCAACATATCGTAAAATAAAGTGAAGGAAGGGAAGGTAACAGAACTGAAGGAAAATTAAACCAAGCAAGGTAAGGAAAGTGTATTTGAAATCAGGTAATGAAGGTATGGTATGATAAGACGAGGTAATTGAGATCATTGAGTGGAAGGTAAAATATCGTATCGTATCGTATCTGAGAATTTGTAAAGCGCCTCTTACAGTACTAGTTATTCAGAGGCGCTCTCAGCGTGACAGCCCGAGGGAATAAAACAGTCTTCAAACAACGAAGGGATGAGGGTGGGACCCCGACTAAAATATGTAAGGCAATATAATTAAGTAAGGCAAGTTAAGGGAAGGTTCGGTAAAAGCTGGCTACATAATTGTAATTGTAATTGTAATTGAACATTTGTATAGCGCCACTCAGATATTCAGAGGCGCTCCCGACCCAGGGCTCTAATAAATAAGATAGTCTTCAGGCGTTTCCGAAACAGAGGAAGGGAAAGGCTGAGGAGCTCAAGACGCAATTCATGCGGAAGATGGTTCCAAGTAGAGGGGCCGACATAGGCAAAGCTTCTGGATTGAGCTGTTGCACCACGCATGCGGGGGACAACCAGAAGGCCTCTGGTGGCAGAGCGCAGAGCAGAGCGACCAGGAAGTGTAGAAACCGATGTGCATAAGGCCTGAAGGTATGAAGGAGCTACCCCGAGCAGAGAGTTGCGCATAAGTGTAAGAATTTTGAATTGAATGCGCTGGGGCACAGGAAGCCAGTGAAGAGTTTCCCGAATGAAGGTAGATATGTGAGAGTACTTTGGGAGACCACAGATAAGGCGGGCGGAGGCGTTAAGAATGGACTGAAGCTTGGAGAGGTTTAATGAAGAGAGACCGGCAAAGATGGAGTTGCCGAAGTCAACCCTTGTACAGATCAGTGCATGGACATACATACTTACACATCCACAGCTGAACGATGTTCTTGGTTCTCATAACAAACCGGAAACACGTGATGTCTTCGTAACTAATCAGAGCAAAGGCAAGATGAATTGAATTTACACAGAATACAACTGAACACAAGTCAAATGTCTTCATCTTACACTTTAGAATAGGTAAACTGTAATCGTAACCTCGAAAATGTCTAAAGCACCACTCAGATGTTTAGCACAGGGTACCAGTTTATTTACGATCGCTGCGACAAGTCAGAGGGATAATGCAGACAAATCGTTCTGAGGAAGAGACCCAGTGACAGATAGACCAGGCAGAAAACAGGAAAGATGACAGAGGAACTGCGCATAAAGTTTCAGAAAGATTTTGTTAAACATAATTAAATTAATTAAATAATCTATAAATGTATTTGTCTTGTTCGGCGTCTCCAAAAGACGCTGACGTCGGCACGTGGGTCGTCTGGCGCCCACTGGTGTTCACAGATGGTAGATGGTAGATGTCCCAGTGTCCACCAGCCCAACATGCTAACCAGTAGCTAGCCTGTCACTCAACTCCTCTCATGCAGTAGGCTTGAGTGAAGAAATCTTACTCGCCCACAATGCCCTATCAAGTCGTTACCTTGGGTTACCTATATTCACCTTACCTTAATTTCTATCTTAACTTACCGTTACCTCATTTACCTCACCTAATCACTATTTGACCTTACATCACCTTCGGTTAGCATATTGCCTCATCCCCCCTCGCTCGCTGCGACTAATTGAGATATCGCAGCTCACGTGATCTGTCCACGTGACCTGTCCACGTGGCCTGGGCCAATGCTTACCCGTTGACGATCCTCTTCGCCCTGACCTTGTCTGATCCCTCATTGCGCATGCACTCGAGCCGTGTCGTCATTTCCGTTTTGACGCAAGGCTCGTTGCCGCACTTGGTGGCGTACTGGTCGCTAAGCAACAGCTCCGTCTCCTTGGCAACGATGTACTTGCGCGTCTCGAAGTCGTAGGCATTGGAGATGTGCTTCTCCTCTGCGATCCACTTCTGGTGCTGGCCCTCAGAGGATCCTCCTCCTCCTCCTCCTGCACCACCGCCACCGTACCAGAGGAACGCAGGGAAGGAACACTCCTGGGTGCTGCCGGAAGAGGTCTCTGTTGGGTGCACAACACAAAAACATGATGAAGAAAATTATGGTAAGGTACGCTCTGTTATGGTGTGGAAATCACGTATTTTGCGTGAATTAGTCAAATTAAGTCGAATTACGTAAAGGTAAGGCCAGATAAGGATAGGTAAGGCCAGATAAGGATAGGTAAGGCCAGATAAGGATAGGTAAGGCCAGATAAGGATAGGTAAGGCCAGATAAGGATAGGTAAGGCCAGATAAGGATAGGTAAGGCCAGATAAGGATAGGTAAGGCCAGATAAGGATAGGTAAGGCCAGATAAGGATAGGTAAGGCCAGATAAGGATAGGTAAGGCCAGATAAGGATAGGTAAGGCCAGATAAGGATAGGTAAGGCCAGATAAGGATAGGTAAGGCCAGATAAGGATAGGTAAGGCCAGATAAGGATAGGTAAGGCCAGATAAGGATAGGTAAGGCCAGATAAGGATAGGTAAGGCCAGATAAGGATAGGTAAGGCCAGATAAGGATAGGTAAGGCCAGATAAGGATAGGTAAGGCCAGATAAGGATAGGTAAGGCCAGATAAGGATAGGTAAGGCCAGATAAGGATAGGTAAGGCCAGATAAGGATAGGTAAGGCCAGATAAGGATAGGTAAGGCCAGATAAGGATAGGTAAGGCCAGATAAGGATAGGTAAGGCCAGATAAGGATAGGTATGGTAAGGTGAGACGATGTAAAGTATGGTTAAATAAGGTAAGGTATTATAAGGTTTGTGGGTTAAGGTAAAAACTGACAGTCTGACTTTGACTGACTGAATTAATGAGTGAATGAACAAAATAATGACTGATCGAATGAATGAACGAGTTTATGAACGAATGGATGAATTGATGGATGGACGGACGGATGGATGAATGAATGCGTAGACATTTTGTCGTGAATGAGTCAAATGATTAGAAAATGTCCATGTGAAATATCCTCCTCTTTTTTTCTCTTCCTCTTCCTCCTCTCGTCCTCCTTCTTTCTCTTCCTCCTTCCCTCCTCCTTCTCCTTCTCCTCCTTTTTCTCCTTCTCTTCCTCATTCTCCTCCTTTGCCTACTCCTCCTCGTCCTCTTCTTCCTCTTCCTTCTCCTCCCCTTCCTCTTCCTCCATCTCCTATTCCTCCTCTCTCCCCATGCCCCTTCTCCTCATCCTCCGCGTGATGGATTGCCGACGTCCACGGCATCAATTTTTGTCGGCGGGCGACGGCCAGAGTCTGGCTGCGGAGGGTCGACTCGAAGGGAAGGCACTAGGAGGAGGCAGGGCGCCCCATCCCCTCCAGGGGAAGACAGGGAGAGAGCCCCGTCGAGGGAGGCAGCTCCAGACGGTTCGTGGGGGAGGGCGAGGCGGAGACAGAGGCGGCGAGGGGTAGACTACGACCCGTGAGTCAAGACGTCATGCAATCGTTAGTTCTCATTAGAACAATACGGTCGTCACAGATGCTCTGACTCTGCCTCTGCAACCCGCTCATCCTCTGCAACCGGCTTACGTCCGTCCATCCAGCATCTCCGACACAGTCAGGTTCGCGACCTCTTTCAGAGCGCACGACAGAATGACCATTCGTTTGCGTCGCCTGTTTTCAGCTGACCAGGTCATTGGGTTGACCAGGTCATAGAGCTGACCAGGTCAGGTATCGTCCACTTCGTATTGACGGATAACAGGTGGAACGAAGTCTTGCTGTCTGACCTCCTTTGGGCGCCTCCACGCTTTAAAGACTCAGGGGCGTGGAGTAGTAGTTTCAGTTTAACGACACTGTGTGAACAGTGTGATAACAAAGATTATTAGCGTCGCCCCTCCTCCTTCATTCAGACTTGAGACTGGCACTACTTGGCATTAGAGGCGTGAAGGAGCGCCTCCACGCTTTAAAGACGCTGGCGGGGAGCTGTGGCGACGACGTCGATGATGATTATAATAATAATGATAATAATATAGTAGTAATAATACGATTTATATAGCGCCGTAGCTGAGCCGATGCCGAATAAAAGAGCCGAGAACACGAGTTCAAAAAATTCTATGACTTGTTATTATGATACATAAACGATTGGCCTTGAGCTGTGATTTGAATGTCTCCAGAGATGGCGCATTCTTCACATGGTCGGGAAGACAGTTCCACGCAGTGGGTCCAGCGATAGAGAAAGAACAGTCGCTAAACCTCGTAGACAACCGCGGGACTTATAATTGTCTACCAGTTAGAATGTATTGTATTGAATTATGCTGTATTGTATTGTATTGTATTGTATTGCATTGCCTCCAGTGTTTGGGTGAGGTCGTATGTTTGTCAGAATGTGTGTCATTGTGTGTAAGAGTTAGTGTGTGTATGTGTTAGTGCGGGGTGTGTAGGTGTGTTTGTGTGTGGGCTAGTGAGTTGGTGTTTGGGTCTTTAAAATGCTATAGGCTACTACCCCGTCCTCTTAATCAACTTTTTCCTCCTTATCCTCTTCCTCCTTCTCCGCATTCTACTTCCTCTTCCTCTTTTCCTCTTTCTCCTTTCCAACTGTTCTTGCTTCTCCTTTTTCTTCCTTCGTCTCCTCCCCATTCTACGTTTATTTTCTCCTCGCTCATTCCTCCCATTCACCTTCCTTCTCTTTCTCCTGCTCCTCCTGCTCCTCCCCTTCCTCCTCTTCGTCTTCCTCCTCCTTGTGATGATCAGAACGTTGTTACGAAGTGAAGTGGTCACTTTTGATTCCGTTCAATTTCCAATGATTGACTTCGTTCATAACAAAAGCAGACGAACAGTCCCTTATGCCTAATCCCGAGGGGTAGTCATCGATATGAAACCTTAGCGACTTCATTTTCTTAGCCTCGGCAAATAAGGGAGCGTGGCCAGTCCTCTTCCTCGCCGTCTCTCCTTTCCACCATCAGTGTGTGGTCAGTGTACTTATTATTGATGTGTTGACTATGGCGCAAGCGGAGGAGAAATCTTGAAATCTCTGTCCTGTGTTACTCTGTGTAGCATATATTTGCTGCACTAAAACATACTTGCTTAGATCTACCAGAAAGTAATAGGTACGATGCTTTGGTAAGTTACTTAAAAATGCGCTATGTAAGTTGACCTGATACATACACACATACACACACTTACATACATACATACATACATACATACATACATACATACATACATACATACATACATACACATATACATACATACATACAAACGTGCATACATGTACAACTGTACATACATACATACTTGAAGTGACCATCGGTTATGCCTTATACATGATTACGACATTGCAGAAGAGTAATCAACTGAGACCAAATTATATAAGATTTAATTAATAATCGCTTTCAATGAAGAACTGCAGTCCATTAAGCTAGCCCTGGGGCAGCCATGGTTATGAAGTGCTAGCGACATCATTTTCTTAGCCTCGGCATAGGAGGGCGGGTGGCCAACCCTTTCCCTCACTGCCGGATATTTCCACCGACAGTGTACTTATTATGGCCGAGTTCCATTAATTTTCATAGAAGCAGAGGAGAATTCGACTGTAGCTCCATCTGTTACGCATTTGCAGATCTCCGGAGTGTTCCAATCCGCCAATAACTCAACGCGAGGCGGGAAGTCGTTCCATCGCCTGGAAACTTTCCGCTCCGACAGGAATGATCTAGAACAGCTTTCAACTCGGAACGATTATGGATAACGCCGTCGTCCACAGGCGGAATTAGCCATAACATGTCGTAGCTCGGAAGGAACACCGTCTCTACCTCTCTACCTCTCTCTCTCCGCCGAACCTCTGCAGATCCGGACAAAATAAAAAGCCGAGGATTATCGGAGCAACGGGTTCTGTGAATCGGTGACAGTTGGCGAGATCTTGGCGTTGAATTTGCGTCCATTAGACGCACTTATCGGCGACAGAAAATGAAGAAATTGCAGGTTGTGATCTGTGATCGGTCGAGATAGATCTCGTTCTTCAGTTTCGCCACGTCCGCTCTTTGTGCAAGACGAGCAGTAATGATAGACCCCCGTCTGTCTGTCTGTCTGTCTGTCTGTCTGTCTGTCTGTCTGCATGTATGCAGGAATGTAGTCGGTCTCTGACTCTGTCTCTTTCTATCGTTCTATGTCTTTCTCTATCTGTATGTCTCTCTCTCTCTCTCTCTCTCTCTCTCTCTCTTTCTAGGTTTCTATGTATGTATGTCTCTGCTACTGTATGTGTGTTTGTCTCTTTCTGTATGTCTCTCTATCTCTGTCTCTTTCTATGTTTCCATTTGTCTCTGTGTCTCTGTGTTTCTCCGTATGTCTTTGTCTCTGCGTCTCGGTCTCTGTATGTATGTTTCTCTCTGTCTTTGTCTCTTTCGCTGTCTGTATGTGTATCTCTGTCTCTGTCTCTGTTTCGTCCAGTGAACAGCATATTATCTACCTGTCCCATCGACACCTGGATATAATTGTCACAAATGACTCGCGTTAGAACCACTTGAAGTGGGAGAACAACTTCACGTCGTCTTATTACACAGAATCTCACTCGGTCTGTCTGTCTCTCTCTCTCTTTCTTTGCATATTTTGGTAACTGTCACTCTCTCTCCCTCTTGCTATATGCGTACATGTTTAGCTCTCTCGGTTCCTCTGACTATTTCTGTGCCTCTCTCTCTCTCAATCTGTCTCTGTCTGTCTCAATCTGCCTCTGTCTTTCTCAGTCTGTCTCTGTCTTTATCAATCTGTCTCTGCCTCTCAATCTACCTCTGTATCCTTCAGCCCCTTCAGTCTCCGGTTTGATGCCTCTCTTTATATCTGTCTCTCTGTCTGTCCGACTTTCTGTTTTCCTGTGTGCCTCTCTATGTTTCTTTCCATCTGTCTCTTTTATGTCTCTCTTTCTCCCTGTCTCTGTCCGTCTGTCCCTCCGTGTCTTTTTCTGTGTGCAGTCTCTGTGTAACCATAGACGGACGTCCGTCTTTTGTCCGGATGTCCATCAAGCGGAACCGGATCAGGACACAGGAATCCGGCGACGAACAAAGGAAACTAATCGTCTTATGTAATCTAATCAAATCCTGACTAATCCACTCTAATCCAATCGAATCTAATCTAATCTTATAACTGATCTAGGCTAATCTAATCAAATTCCGACGAATCGAATCGAACAAATATCGCCTTTAAAATCGAAGGTAGGCAAATAAGTCAGTCAGTCTATTGGTCAGTCGGTTATTCAATCAGTCTGCCGCTCAGCCAGCCAATCAGTCAGCTAGTCAATCAGTCTACTAGTCATTTAATCATTCAGCCAATCAGTCAGTCAGTCATTTAGTCATCTAGCCAATCAGTCAGTTTGTCAGCCAGTCAATTAGTCAGCCATTTTGTCAGCCAGTCAGTCAGTCAGTCATTTAGTCATTCAGCCAATCAGTCAGTAGTCAGCCAGTCATTTAGTCATTCAGCCAATCAGTCAGCGCCTCTGAATGGGCAATCTGGTAGGGGCGCTATAACAAGTGTTCAAATATAATACAATACAATACAATACAATAGTCAGCCAGTCATTTAGTCATTCAGCCAATCAGTCAGTAGTCAGCCAGTCATTTAGTCATTCAGCCAATCAGTCAGCGCCTCTGAATGGGCAATCTGGTAGGGGCGCTATAACAAGTGTTCAAATATAATACAATACAATAGTCAGCCAGTCATTTAGTCATTCAGCCAATCAGTCAGTTAGTCAGCCAGTCATTTAGTCATTCAGTCAATCAGTCAGTCAGTCATTTAGTCATTTAGTCAGTCAGTCATTTAGTCATTCAGCCAATTAGTCAGTTAGTCAGCCAGTCATTTAGTCATTCAGCCAATCAGTCAGTTAGTCAGTTAGTCATTTAGTCCTTCAGCCAATCGGTCAGTTAGTCACCCAGTCATTTAGTCATTCAGCCAATCAGTCAGTCAGTCATTTAGTCATTCAGCCAATCAGTCAGTTGGTCAGCCAGTCATTTAGTCATTCAGCCAATCAGTCAGTTATTCAGCCAGTCATTTAGTCATTCAGCCAATCAGTCAGTTAGTCAGCCAGTCAATTAGTCATTCAGCCAATCAGTCAGTTAGTCAGTCAGTCATTTAGTCATTCAACCAATCAATCAGTTAGTCAGCCAGTCATTTAGTCATCCAGCGAATCAGTCAGTCAGTCATCCAGTCATTTAGTCATTCAGCCAATCAGTCAATCAGTCATTTAGTCATTCAGCCAATCAGTCAGTCAGTCATTTAGTCATTCAGCCAATCAGTCAGTCATTCATTTAGGCATTCAGCCAATCAGTCAGTTATTCAGCCAGTCATTTAGTCATTCAGCCAATCAGTCAGTTAGTCAGCCAGTCAATTAGTCATTCAGCCAATCAGTCAGTTAGTCAGTCAGTCATTTAGTCATTCAACCAATCAATCAATCAGTTAGTCAGTCAGTCATTTAGTCATCCAGCCAATCAGTCAGTCAGTCATCCAGTCATTTAGTCATTCAGCCAATCAGTCAGTCAGTCATTTAGTCATTCAGCCAATCAGTCAGTCAGTCATTTAGTCATTCAGCCAATCAGTCAGTCATTCATTTAGGCATTCAGCCAATCAGTCAGTTATTCAGCCAGTCATTTAGTCATTCAGCCAATCAGTCAGTCAGTCATTTAGTCATTCAACCAATCAATCAGTTAGTCAGCCAGTCATTTAGTCATCCAGCCAATCAGTCAGTCAGTCATTTAGTCATTCAGCCAATCAGTCAGTTAGTCAGCCAGTCATTTAGTCATTCAGCCAGACATTCAGTCAGTCAGTTAAAGGAACTTACCTATTCATTAATTATTAATTAAATAGTAAATTCTATTGCGCCTGTCTCTAATACATAAGCCGTCAGCGTTTTGCCTACGAAAACGGAAGCCGTTTCCAGTCAACAACGAAAAGGTCAATGCCGTGGATTAGCAATTTGGAAAAGATAGAGGAACGATTAATCACTTAATCCCTTTGATTACTGATACTGTAAACGCAGCTTCTATTGACAATGAAACCCGGAAGCTAATAGCAGCTAATAGCAGTTCCAGTGTTCAACGATGTCTTATAAATGACTGCAAGGACTAACGGAACGGAAAGGAAAAATAGAAGGACGGACGGGAAAAGGTTAGAGACACGGACAGACACAGGGAGGCAGAGACAAGCAGGCAAATAGAGAGACCGAGAAAGACAGAGAGAGAGACAGAGAAAGTTAGAGCGAGACAGACAGACAGACAGAGACAGACAGAGACAGAGACAGAGACAGAGATAGAAAAACAGGCAAAGAAGAAGAAACAGACAGATATAAAAAAGAATATAAGATGGGACAAAAGGCCAGGAAAGCAGAAGAACGAGAGAACAAGCGAACCAATGGACGAACAGTCAGACGGACAAACGGGCAGGGAAGGAGAAGGAGACGTAGGAAGAGGTACGTACAGAGGGTCATTCGACCGAGCAGAGGAGAAGGGATGTGGAATGAAACTACGGCTGGGAAGAGCGATAAGATTCACCGGGCGATGTCGACGGCGGCAGCGGCGGCGGTGGCATTGAACGCCTGCTGCCGATGGGCGCCACCGCTGCCACTGCATGATGTTCGTCGGAAAGTTTAATTTTGACATTGCGTGTGTGCAGTCGGACATTGAAAAGCGCAAAACAGACATTTATTACACCAATCGCCAGACAACTGACCGCCTACTCTTTCAGACTTGTAATGTAGGCGATCACTTCTGTAGCGTCTCATTTTTGATAGAGCCCCGGTGGGACAACACATTGCTGCACGGAGGCTTTTACGTGTGGTTATAAGGCACTAAAAGACGATGTATAGAGCACTTATACGGGCATCCGGTTATGGCTCGTATTCACTTTAAAATTCTTTTTCTTACCTCCATTGCGTTTCTGGGTCAAGCTCCATGCTACCTTTGTGATTTTTATTCGTCGATCTCCCTCGGCTGCCTCTGGTCGCCCTCCTCGCTCTTTGGACCGGCATGACCTCTTAGTACCCCGGACTCAAACTGTTACTCCCCAGTATCGTGCGTGTGCCTCTGTTGGCCCTTCGCTTTGGAATGATCTTACACCTCTATCATACGCTCTATGATCTTAGCGGGGTGTATTGCTCTCTCCGCCCGTTATCTTAAGACTTTTCTTTTTTCGCGGAGTTCTTGCCTCTGATTAGGTACATGTAGTAGGCCCTACTATGATAGTCGCTTTAGAAATTCGTAAATGCAATACAATACAATGATAAGTGTATGTTTCCATGCAGGGGACAAAGGGTATTTTTTCTTGCTTTCGTATCTTGCGCATCACTTGAATAATTTTGTGTTTTGCGAAGATAGTTGAGGACAGATATCCAGATGAGTAGAACCCCAGTGAACCTTGTAAACATTTGAGTAACCTTAACCTTTGTGCTTCCAAGGAGATTCAAAAGAGGCGCAAAAGAGCTTTAATTAGACCTTTAACCTTTCCCTGTTACAGATATGTGGAGCGCGGTGGTGTAGGGGAATGTTCGGTGCCTTGCAGCCGGAGGGTTGCGGGTTCGAATCCACCTCAAGCCATAGCGTAGGGACCCTGGGGAAGTCCTTCATTCCCAATTGCTCATGCGCTTCGGCGTGAAACTCCGATTCAGCGTCCGCGCAGTAGTCGGGAGCGCCTCTGAGTAGAAATCTTGAAGGGGCGCAATATAAATATCTGAAATGAATTAAATGAATATCGTAGAAGTTATTTAAACGACGCCGCGTTATATAAGTCTCAGCAGCTTAATTATGCTATCGAATTATAGGACATCGCTCGCTCCTAACAGACAAGACTCTTGCGAAAGATTTACTAATACTATCGCCTGCCTTGAGAGGGCCTATGAAGGCGCAATTGAAATAATCAGATACACTCACATGCACTTACATACATCGTGCATACATAACTACATACGTATACATGCATACATACATGCAGGCATACATACATACATACATACAAACATACATACATACATACATACATACATATGTAAGTATGTAACGCGCTGTGTTGGAATCGGTCTTTGTATCGCATGGTAAAATAGACAAACGCGGTTGAGTCTGAAATAGTTTAATTGACATTCAGGATATAGTATCATCGAATCTTCCATATATATATATATAGTCCATTCATTAACCGTCGACTTCAATCTCGACAAAAAGGCTTTATCTCGACCGCTCGATTCCCTTTTTCAGATTTCGAATCACTCGTCTCTGTCCGGTTTTCTATTCTGTTCTCCGCTTTGTATTCTGAAGTCGACGTACTTCTGCTGCTATTTATGCAAGTCGTAGGGATCTGAGTAACGCGATGAATTCGTGTTTAGCTACTAATAGACAGGTCTAAGAATGACAGAGGTGTGTAGTGGTTAGCGTGCTGGACTGTCATTCGAGAGGTCGGGGATTCAAATCCCCGTCAGGGGTGTAATTTGGTTCGAGATTTCTGCTCCACCTGTGCCTCTTAGCCAACTCAGCTGTAATGAGTACACTAACCGTACACTGTCAGAGGGAACATGAAACGGCGAGGGAAAGGACTAACCACCCGCCCTCATATACCGAGGCTAAGAAAATGAAGTCGCTAACACTTCATACCCTTGGCTGCCTCAGGGATAGCTAAAGGGATTGCTCTTCTTCTTCTTCTAAAAATGGCAAGACTTCAACATTAGCAGTCCTACCAACGCTGAATTTCGTAATCGTAATCGTAAGCTTCACATTTTTAAAGCGCCACTAGAAAGCCAAGCGCAGGGCACTACCTTATTCACGAGGGCTGCAATTCCACAGCGTTGTAAGTCCAGCCTTCATTCAGTTCCTAAGACACACACTTCGTAGCATCCTGATGTCTGTCTGAGTGACGGACAATTCTCATTCGTTCATCCAGAGCATGTATTTAGCGCCCCTCAAAGATAACTACTCAGAAATGGTGCAAGAATCGGATTGATGGGCTACATGAAAAATGTTGTTTCTATCTTTGAAGAGGTCACTAGGTTTACGGAGGGACTTAAAGGATTAAGAGAGGGACAGATTAAGGACGGAGAATGTTAGACAGACAGACAGACAGACAGACAGACAGACAGGTAAGGTGAAACATAAAGACAGACAGAAAGATACTGAGAGAGAGATAGAGGTAGCATGATAGAGTAGAAGAGAGAGGAAAGAATAGATGCTTCATAGAACAAGAGAGAGAGAGAGGAATAGAGAGCGAGACAGTGAGAGAGAATTGAAAACGCAAAGAACAAAACAAAGGATACAGAGGGACAGACAGAAAGAGACAGACAGACAGAGACAGACAGACAGCCAGAAAGAGACAGGGACAGAGACAGACAGAAACAGACAGAGACAGAGGAGAAGGAAGCGTCAGAGAGAGACAAAGAGAGACAGAGAGAGACTAAGAAAGGAGAAGAGAGAGAGACAGACAGACAGACAGACAGACAGAGAGGAGAGAAAGAGAGAGAAACAAGCCATATAAAGATACAGTTACATACAAAGACAGTTACAAAGAAGGAAGGACAAATGAGAAAAAAAGGTAGACAGAAACAGACACAGGGACACAGAGACAAACAGAGACAGACAGAGAGATAGAGAGACATACAGGGAGGAAACGGTAGATGGGACGGGGTCGTCATCGTGGGAATCTGTCGCAGAAATATGTAGAGATATATAGGGAGAGCAGAGTACGCAATAATGCAACTATTAGTATTATTATCAATGCTATTAGTATTGTAGTCATTTTATCATTGTTTTCAATCATTATTAAGGATTTATTTAGCGTTACTATCTAACGACGAAGCATCATTCGATGGCACTGAGCAACTGTGAGTGGACTATCTCAACGACCCTACACAGTAACCATCTCAGCAGAAGAGGCTCTAACCCGTTCTGTTGCAAGGCGAGCTCTCTAACCAATCGGCAGGGAGGAAACGGTAGATGAGACGGGGTCGTCATCGTGGGAATCTGTCGCAGAGGGACTGAGATGGGTGGGTAGGGAGGGGGTTGGAGGGAGAGGGGTGGAGGGGAAGACGAACGCCATCTATTGACAAATACGTGCGATAATGACTCTGCGAATGCAAAAAGAAAGGAAAGAGTTGAGCGGACGAACTGAGAGAGAGAGAGAGGACTTGAGCTGAATTTACGACGATAGCTCCTGCCTTCCATCGACCTCGTCATACGTCTCTCCCTTGGGAACATCGTCAACCGTCTGTCCGTCTGTAGGCCTATGTCTGTCCGTCTGTATGTCTGTCCGTCTGTCCCTGCGTCTGTCCGTCCCACTGTCTGTGCGTCTGTCTGTCTGTGCGTAAACTTTGTCTGTCTGCCTGCGTTTGTGTCTGTGTATATCTGTACGTCTGTGTGTGAGTCTATCTGCTTGTTCACCTGCCAATCTGTTCGTCCGTCTGAACGTCTGTTCGTCTGTCTGTCTGCGTATGTGTCTTTATAATTATATGTCTGTGTATCTGTGTGTCAGTCTGTCTTTCTGTCCGACTGTCTGTCCGTCCGTACATCCGTCTGTATGACTGTCTGTCTGCCTGTCCGTCTATCAGTCTGCCTGTCTCTTGTCCGTTGTCGTCGAATACATGCATGCAAGTAAGTATAATGCTAAACGAGGGATCAGTCGTATTACTAACAAGGAAAGTGTTCCCACGATTCGCAGATGATGTCCTCGAACGCATTGAGAATTCCTAGGTCAAGGCGACAGAGATAGGCAGACCGTCAGACAGACAGAGAGACAGAGACAGAGAGAGGGAGGGAGGGAAAAGAGAGATGAAGAGAGGGAAAGACAGGGGCGTATGTTGAGGCAGAGAATATTGATACAGAGGTGGAGACTTAGAGAGAGAAGGCAGAGATGGAGAAAGAGAAACAGAATGAGAGAGAAAAGAGAAAGGGAGAGATATACAGACAGAGACATCCAGACATCCAGACAGAGATGCAGAAATTAAGGCAGAGATTACAAGAGTGAATATCTAATAAATAAATGAATCAATCAAGCGAGCAATCAGAAACTCAATGAATCAATCAATCTATCAATCAGTCAATCAAGGCAAGCAATCAGTCAGCCAATGATTCATTGATTTATCAATTTGGTCACTCTGTCGATCTATCAATCGATCCATCAGTCATTCAAGCATATCAATCAATCAATCAATCAATCAAACAATCAAACAAACAGACAATCAATTAATCAGTTAAGCATCAATCAATAAGTCACTTCCATTTAATCACTTCAGCCGACCACAAAACTTGAAAACTTCACCTACATTTACATCACATCACAAAACTCTGATTCTGTATACACATCTCATCCTGTCAATACGTGGTCCCTAAAAGAGACGCCTTAGAAATCAATCGATCAATAATCGATCGTTTGACCTGTGTAGATGAGATCCGGCTCGATTACCTGCGTTCGATGACAGATCGATGGCGAAGAGAAGAACTCCAATCAGTGGAACGAGACCAATCATCTTCATCAGTGATGAGCTGTCTCCCTGTCTCTCTCTCAGCTTCTGCAACCGATGTCTTCGACGTAGTTCAACTATGCTTCCGAAGAAAAGACGCGATAGATATCTACAACACACGGTCGCATTAGACGCCAAGAATTACTTCCTCCTCCTCCTCCTCCTCCTCCTCCTCCTCCTCCTACTCCTCCTCCTCCTACTCCTCCTCCTACTCCTCCTCCTCCTCCTCCTCCTCCTCTTCTTCCTCCTCCTCTTTCACCTCCGCCTCCTGTTAATCCTTATCCTATTTCTTTTAATTCTCCTTTCTTACTCGTCTTCTTCTTCCTCCTCTTCTTCTTTCTCCTCCTCTCCCTCTTTCTCTTTGTCTTACACCTCCTTCTGCTCCTCCTTCTTTGAATCCAATCCCTTAATTCTCTTCCCGTTTCTCCTCTTGCTCCTCTTCTGTTACTCGTCTTCTACCTCCTCCTCTTCTTCTTCTACTTCCTCTTACTCCTCCTCTTGCTCCTCTTTCTCCTCCTTCTATTCTTCCTCTTCCTCCTCTTATCTGTCCCCTTACTCTTCTTTCTGTCTTCTTCTTCCTCCTCCTCCTCCTCCTGAACCTCTTTCTCTTTCTCCTCTTCCTCCTCCTCCTTCTCGGCCCTCCTCTATTTTTCTTTCTACTATCCACCTATTTCCAGGCACGTCCGTGCGCTTCCTCACCAATATCTTTCTCTGCTTTTACTTCTCTTCCTCTTCGTTTCCGGCGTTCCCCTTCCTTCTCCTCCTCTTCTCTTCCTCCTCCTCTTCTACTAATCCAGTCGCTCTCGATCAGTTCCAAGCATCGGAAGCAAACCCTCTTAAGATCCTTGTTAACAAGCGAAGAGAAGTTGGACAGCAGTAGCTACCGTCTTCGCTGACGACGACGACTCGCCCTCCCTTCAGCCCGTCATAGACCGACCGACGGCCGGCCACGCAGGCAGGCAGGCAGCGACGTCGACCAACTCCTGCCGCGCACGGACAGCCAGCCAAGGCAGGTCAACTTCGCCCTGTTACCGCTGCTGCTGCCACCTCTCGACGATCGCAGTAACGACGTCGTTAACGCCAGCGAAAGACGACTACTTCAACTGCGGCGACGACGGGGCACGGACGCCGTAGACGAACCCTCACACGCGGACGCACGCACGCACACCCATACAAAGACTTTGAGCGGTAATTAAGGAGGGTCGAGAGATGACGAGTGAAACATATGGGACAACTGCACCGGGTAGTCAGCTCCATAGCTCTGTAATCATAATGCCACTGATTATGAGTTTTGCTTCTTGAAGTGGCGCTTTATAAATATCACATTACAGTTACAATTACAATTGCTATTACAATTGCAATTACAATGGTCGCCTATGGTCGTCTCGAGTGAGATGGCAATCAAGAATTACAAGTCCTTGGAGAAACAGACAGTTAAGAGAAACCGGAACCAGGATATGGTGAGAGGCTGCCAGAGGGAGAACTGGGAAGCGTCCTGCTGGCCTCGTCTCCTCGGTCAAAGGCGTTCAGGTGTGAGGAGGATTGCACCTGTGAGGGCGCCCATGCCCGTGGTCATGCTTTACCATCCACAACAACCCGTAGTGCCGCCTGTGCCAGTCCCAAGTCTGGAAACGGGAGGAGGGCGACGTCAGTGACCCATAAGATGTCGATAACCACTGGAGACGTGTCTTCAGCCTCAGGACCAGACTTCTGAATAGTTCGAATAGGTTGCTTTAGCATCGTGTCTGCCTATCGGATACAAGGATACCGATCTGAAGTCATTAATACTCTTAATTGATTAGGTTTTATGTTAAGGATAAGACAGGCATTAAGAGGAGGAGCGGCGCATAACTTTCAGTGTGGCCTGCGTCATATTAAGCCTGAAACACATTTGCTTAAGGTACACAAAGGCTTAGGCTAAACTATTTGGGTTGGCTTATAAAGGCTTAGGCTAAACTATTTGGGTTGGCTTATCAAGGGATGACTCTGTCTGCATGCCCACTATGAATTCATATAGGAGGACCCATATTAGCATCTTGGACCCGTTTAGAGTCCATATGGGTCCCATCTAAAGTCCATGGAAATGCTGGCAACGGATCTGATGCGCTGCTGTTGACTATAGAAATTAGTCGACCATGCTCCTCAAAGCATATTGTTTTTATCGGTTTATTGTCTCGTTAAAGGCATAACTATCATCGGGTCTTCTGCCCCCCGTTTAGGGTTATCGCTGATTTTAATTAGGTGGTCAATGGCCTTGTCTTGCCAATTCGGGAGCATCTCTTTCAGTTTTCGTGAAAAAGCGCTATATAAATTTGCAATGATAACAACGACCATGTATTGCTTCTTTTCGCATCCGATGGGATTTGCTCGTTGCAACGAGAGACGCCACGGTCAGTGGACGCCATTCGCTGCGCTTTCCCGCCATTAAGGCGACTGTCGTCTGCTTCTCTTCCACCAATATGAGACGTCCGTTCAATTGCAATTAATCCATTCCGCCTTGGACTTCTATATCGCTGGAATTGCACGGAAGTTTCGGCGTCCTGAACTCCGGACCCTGCTTCAGTTCGTTATGCGGGTCCAGCGCTTTGTGGGTTCTTATGGCGAGAAGCCATCGCTATTTAACACGCCTAATAATAAGAGACTGTGGCTTGACATTGAGCCAGTGAGACCTGTTGGCGTTAAAACCCTTTTACTGAAAGTTCTGTTGGTCGGGCGTGGGTTGCCGGTTGAGTTTCTCGTCCAATTGGTATAGTGAAGGAGTCCAGGTGGCGGTGGTGATCGCTATCATGGACTGCGGATAGAATTGTGGTATGATCAGCTGAGAGTTTTCTAGGAAAAGTTAAGCGCAAATGCAGGATGCGCCAATTTGTCTGTCTCTGTGTTACCGACTGTTTGTCTGGCTCTGTCTGTCTGTCTGTTTGTCTGTCTGTCTGTGTGACTGTTTGGTTGTGTTTCTTCTTCCATGCTGTACGACGGCTAATAAAGGAAACGCGTTACAGTTGAGGTAAGCTAAGGTAAGAAAGCTTCAGCAAACAGGTCTAAGGTAGCTTAGCGCAAGAAAAACAAGGTTAAGTAGCATTGAGAAATTTATTATTAAACGCTGTTAAAATATGTTAAGTTAAAATCCAAATAAGGCCTGAAACGTTATATACATTTATGAATAAATTGTATGCATGTATGTACAGCGTATGTATGCATGTATATGTATTATATGTATGGATGCGCATGTATGTATGTATGTATGTATGTATGTATGTATGTATGTATGTATATATGTATGTATGTATGTATGTATGTATGTATGTATGTATGTATGTATGTATGTATGTATGTATGTATGTATGTATGTATGTATGTATGTATGTATGTATGTATGTATGTATGTATGTATCCATGTATGTATATATGTATGTATGTATAAATGCATGAATGTATGCATGTATGTATGCATGCATGTATTCATGCCTACATGCATGTATGCCTATATGTATTTTATGTATGCATACGTGTAAAACATTTGGCAACTTTAGGTCATTTTCGATTAACCTTCAAGTTTTACTTTCTTTATTTTGCACTCATACACCTAGAAACGAGACCTTTATCACTGAAGAACAGACACATTATGTAGATGAAACGTAACACCAGACATGAAAGACGGCTTATGCATTATATCGACAGATAATGCGTGTTACAAGCGAAGGACGGCGGTGGAGAATTGCCGACAATCTGCCTACTTTGACGATTGTTCCTGACGTGGCAGAGGCGTATACCTGGGTCTCACCGCTATACACCTTCGCTCAAAGACTTTAATTAGCTGGTGCCAATGACGACGCCCTTCAGACATCTTATCCGAGCGCATTTCACGCGCCAACACTTGACGTGTGTAACCTGAAGCCGAGGAGGATGCCTGGCAATGGAGCCAAGGTGTAAGACCACTGAGCCGCAGGTATAGACTACTACACAGACACAGACTGCTGTGGAGTCAGTTGCCAGAGGAAACTGTCTATCTCTCGTTTTCTCTCTCTATGTATGTCTGTCTCTGTCTCTCTGTCTGTCTTTAACTTTCTCTCTCCTCCGCTCTTCTCTATCTCTCTCTCTTTCTATCTGTCTCTCTCTTTGTCTCACTCTTTCAGTTTGAGTCTCGCTCGTTATGTCGCTCGCCCACGCACCAACCTAATCTATCTCATGCACTCATTCACTCACTCGGTCGCTCATTTACTCACTCACTCATTCACCCACCAACTCACTCAATCTCTCACCCACTCGCTCGATCGCTCAGTCGATCACTCTCATACTAACTCACTCAATCAGTCAATCAATCACTCAATTACGAGCACGCTCGCCCTCTTACTCACTCACTCACTCAATCAATCAATCAATGACTCAATCACTCACTCAATCGCATGCTGGCTTGGTCAGCCATTCGCTCACTCCCCATTATTGAATGTGTGTAAACTTGAAAACGGAACAGAGCTGAAACTTTGATCTGCCTAACATCAAATTCCTTCCAACCGTCTCAGTGACTTGTATCGTCAACAAAACGAAATGAACCCGATTGAACTTCTGTAGATTAGTTATCTAGCCATCTGTGCACCGCTTTTTGAGACATGTACAAGTGCGTATGTATGTATGTTCGTTTGTGTACCCATGTATGCATGCTTGTACGTGTGCTAGGTTCACCGCCCACATAATGACTTCTCCCAACAACATTCTATAATTTCATAGAGCTTCATTTTTATCTGATGCTATTTTCGTGAAATAATTTCGTGTGGCCTCGATCGAATCCTTCGCTAAAAGTCTACAAGGTCTCAGAGCGCAACGTCTTCTGCCGACTAATGGGCAATCCGACACTTTTAGACGACCACGTCAATTATGTCCCGAAGCATCCCCAGTAACACCCACGGAGTTTTTCATCGCATTACTTTCAACGTTTATGGCAATCACATAATTGAACTGATGGCATCATAATTGCGCTCGGGAATTTAAGTACAAGAGTCAACGAACACCAAGTTGGCCAGAACAGGGAGGAGAGGAAAATGTACGTTGCGGGGGCGGGGAGAGCTAGATTCGTGGAATTTTCGGTGGGTAACTTAAAAGGGCATGAGGTAATCGACTTACCGACTGACTGACTGACTTAATTAATTAATTAATGAGTGAATAATGAGTAAATAATGAATGAATGACTGAACGAACAAAGACAGAGAATGAATGAATGAATGAATGAATGAATGAATTAATTAATTAATTAATTAATTAATTAATTAATTAGAGACAATATCTGTAGATTAGATTAGATTTATCGGAACTTCTGTGAAGCGCAGTACAGAAGTCGAAAATTGTTTACCTGAATGGAATTTTTGACTGAGGCAATTTTTGTCTTAGACCTAAGCAAATGATGGCTTAAGAATGCTTGCCTTAAGGAATTTTAATTGCTTAATGGATTTTTAACTTACAAAATTTGTGGCTTATGAAATTTTTGACTAAAGGAATATTTGGTTTACGGAATCTTTGGCTTAAGAAATGTTTGGTTTTAGGAATTTTTGGCTTAGGGAATCTTTGATTTTAAGATATTTTGGCTGAGTTGCACAACCTGTAAAGGCTATAATTATGTGCTGAAGCCGATGTCTACATTTTGAGGACGAGACCTTGTTACAACGAAGACAACAAAACCTCTGTATGAAATGAGAAGAAGGTCTGCTTTCCAGGACAAGGCCTTACAACGCACAGGACAAAACACCTATACGAGAAGGACAAGGCCTGCATGTACGTTTTGAGGACGAGGCCTTACAGCGGATAGGAAAAAAACAATCATATGATAGGGACAAGGTCTACGTTTTGAGTACAATGCCTTACAAAGAATAAGACAAAGCTTTGTGTAACAAGGACAAGTCCTGCGTTTTTGAGACGAGGCCTTATAACGAAGAGGCCATGCATGGCGTACGTGTTGGGAGGCCATTAAAGTGTCGACTTGGAATCGTGCAGAATCCGTGAAGGCGACAGTTGTTGACAGGGAATGTGCGTGATTGGTGCAAATAAAATGATCTCGTGACGAGTAATCTCGGAAGAACAGACCCCGGCCCCCACCTCACCCCACCCCACCCTCCCCCACCCCACCCCTGCTCAGAGGAAAAAGAGTAGTTGTTGATAACGAGAATGCTGATGAGATAGGAGGATTGGTGAGGAGAGAGAGGAAGAATATAGAGGAGTTCAGCAGAGTTAATGTAGAGAAAGAAGAGGAGATTGGAGTTGTCGGTGAGCAAAGAGGAGGAGATAATTATAGAGGAGATCACAGGAGTTGATGAGGAGAAAGGAGACAAACTACGAGTTGATGAGGATAATAGGGAAATATAAGAGGAGTTGGTGAGCAGAGAGGAGGTGATATAGAGGAGATCACAGAAGCTAATGAGGAGAAAGAAGAGGAGATAGGAGGAGTTGTTGGTGAGCAGAGAGGAGGAGATATAGAGGAGATCAGAGTAGTTGATAGGAGACAGAAGACGAAATACTAGTTGGTGAGGATAATAGGGAAAGATAGGAGGAGTCGGTGAGGAGATAGAGGAGGAGACACAAAAGAGATCAGAAGAGTTAATGAGCAGAAAGAAGATGATATGAGATGCGCTGATGAGGAGAATGAGTTGGAGGAATGAAGAGTTAGATTGCGAAAGAAAAGGGAAAATCCGGGTCGACATTGAGGAAGTTGCGACGTGTGAGGATTAACAGACAAAGGATTCGACGGAGGACGAGGATGAGAGGAGGAGGAGGAGAAGGCGGAGGAGGAGGAGGGGGGAGGAGGAGGAGGAGGAGGAAGAGGAAAAGGCTGATGACATGAAATCAGATCAGGTCAGCAGCATAAAGATGTACATAACAATGAAACAGAGGAGGAGGAGGAAGAGGGAAGAGAGCAAGGTAGGTTATTATCGTTGCTAAGTTTGTGTATTGGATTTTTTTCTTTCTTTCTGTCAGGGATTTCTGATGTCAGACGGTATTTTTCTTTGTATTTTCTTCTCGTGTTGTCTTGGCCAACGTGACTTCATCAGAAGGTGTGGCCTTCCCGATGCACGGTCGAGTAAATGGAATACAACGACAGTGTAGATGTCTACAGCCGGGTAACTAATTTTCGTCTTGGCTTTCTAGAAGCGACGCGGGTCTTTGAAGTGACTGGTGTTGCTTCGATCTACTAAACAGACAGAGAACGAATGTCTGTTGTACGTGCACCCGGCGGATCGACGGATAGCCGGACTTGCGTTTTCTCCGCAAATAATGAGGAACTGTTGGGCGGAGACGCAACATGTGCTGCGAACGCTATCACCCGTCGTATTATTATTATTATTATTTTTATTATTTTAGTAGTAGTAGTAGTAGTAGTAGTAGTAGTAGTAGTAGTAGTAGTAGTAGTAGTAGTAGTAGTTAGGGGTCTGCGGGTATACCCGTACCCGCGGGTTTACCCGTACCCGACCCGTACCCGCGGGTCGGGTACGGGTCGGGTAGACATTTTACGGGTCGGGTCGGGTACGGGTAGGAGCATTACGGGTACGGGTATACCCGGTTTTACCCGTACCGAACTGAAGGTTTTGCATTACATGTAGCCTAATTGTGAGTCTTGCACCTTCAAAGACTTTTTATAATGGCGGTATCCAGTCTAAGTACCATATTCTTGTTTTGACCTATGTCCGTGCCCCTTAGTGAGCTTGACATTCATTTATAGATGCTCAATTTAAAGTTACAAAAAGGCTTGTTTCAGTTAGCACAATCCAATCGTAGTGTTTTACATATCATCTCATCTCAACCGAGTTTCAGGCCCGACAATTGGGGTCAGAGGTCGCTGACACCGACCCTGGCAGTTCCGCAGCCGTGTTTTCTTTAAAACAGGTTGATGCAGTTACAGTAGTTGAGGCTAGAAATAGTTGAAACACCAAGTCTGTCACCCCTTTTCCTCTGAGAAATAAACTATTCAAATAGCGGTATTTTGTTCCAAACTCCCGTGTTATGGCTGGCTGAATAAAAGTTATTTTTATTATTATTTTTTAATCGCCATAGGTAAGTGTAATCCTTCAGGTTCTAAGAAACGATCGGAAATGTTTTGTCGTTCTGGAGTTAAAGGCCATCTTCACCGGTCAAATGTGTAAACGTGCAACGAAAAGCTGAATCGTTGTGTGCAAATTGAAAGACGCTGAAAGAGGTGTGCTGTGACTGCTGTCTCCTGCGGGTCCCCGGAAACAAGTTATTATTATTGTTATTATTATTATTATTATTATTATTCTTATTATTTTATTATTATTACTA
>JACEVL010000521.1:667500-795000 GCA_020284085.1 Aporrectodea caliginosa
ATCAAAAACAAACAAAAAATCAGACAGGTGTGCAGTCAGGTGAGACCTATGGCAACCGCTTGTAAAGTACACGAGGGATAAAGTTCTTAATATCTTTGGCAGGCAGTTCAAAGTTATGACGTCTTGGGCGGAGGTTGTATCATCGTTGTACGATTGGTGGAAATAGCCCTCGCGTGGCGGCCGACAGATGTCGCTAAACAACGAGAAAAATAGAATTTGTCTATGGAGACGACGTCCAGCGTAACTCAGCTGTAATAAATTATGCCATACGAAATGTGAGAACTTTTGAAACTAATTCGAAACCCCTTTTAAGTTCGCCCTTATACGATAAAGCAGAAGAAGCCTTCCAGCAGTAACATGGATACTAAACACTGAAAATAATAAGAACTGTCAATGTGTAATACTATCTGACTCATTAAGTGTACTTACCTCTATTAAGAAAAACAAATCTGACTCCAGACCCAATTTGTTTAATGAACTGATGATGCAATTGAACGAGTTGGAATCTAATCAAATTAAAATGGTATGGATTCCAAGCCATGTAGATATTAAAGGTAATGAAGAAGCAGATAAATTAGCAAAGGAAGCACTTAGTTTAGATAATATTAATTCCACAAGTTACTTAGAAATACAAGAGATGAATACTTTTATTAAAGACTATAAATATTATAATAAATAAATGGCAAATAGATTATAACATTGCAAATAAAGGGAAATTCTATAAAACCATATGCCCACTTGTGTCTACAAATATAAAATTTTCTGATCCATATAGACATAAAGAAGTACAAATTAGTAGATTGAGGCTTGGTGTTGCCATTACTAATAAAAGATTATTTCAAATGAGAAAACACCCTACTGGGTTTTGTGATACCTGTGAGTTAACGGAAAGTATAGAACATATCCTATTGGAATGTAAAAAGGAAAATATTTCAACTATCTTAAAAGAAAAATGTAATAGTTATATATCAGAATTTAATTTAAAATCTCTGCTAGACACAGGATGTTTGCAGAGTACAGTATATAATCTTGTTAAAATCATTAATAAAGGAAAAATACTATAATCATTCTCATAAATATCAGTATCATATCAAATCTATTACAAACATATAACTGAACACATTGCTTGTGATTAAAATATCAATTAAAACAAAACAAGTGTGATTATATGTGTAATTAGGGATCATTTGACTATGATGATTAATAATTTTATTACATTTTGTAATAATATTGCATTGCTATATAGGAAAATGTTGAATGAAATGTTTAATTAAGTTATCCTGTCATGAAAATGAATGTTAATGATACATTATTGTAATTAGATGTATGTTGCAATAAAATGTGTATATAATACATGTATATATTACACATATATGCGAAACTTATGTTTGCAAGTAGCATTACATGTTGTTATAGAAAACATAGAAAAACTGTAAATAACTTTGTAAACATTTTGAAAAGAGCTTATATAGCCAAAAAAGAGTTGTGATAGCCAAAAAAGAGCTGAATAGCCAAAAAAGAGCTGAAATAGCCAAAAAAGAGCTGATATAGCCAAAAAGAGCTGAATAAGCCAAAAAAGAGTGTTGGAATTGACACAGAGAAAACAAAAGAAAAGGAGGAAAGAAAAGGAAAAAAAACAGAAAAACAGAAAAAGGAGAAAGAAAGAAAAAAAATATAGAGAATTGCAATAAAAAGAGCCAATGGGCCGAACAGAACGGAAATACAATACAAACACAAAGACGTCGGCGGCCATAGTAGCCAAAGGACGTCGTTAAACAATTGGAATCATCATCATCCTTCCATGTAGCTCCGCCTCTGCTCGTACTCTGGCAGTGCCAGTCCCAAACCTGGATAGAGGAGGATGATGACGCTAATGATAGTTGTTATCAAACAGTGTTATTAAATTGAATTATTAAATTACTACTAGCATACCATGCCATGCGAACGGTGAAAACTGTTCAAAATAATTGCACACCTCTTTTAAGTATGGTATTCACCCTGTAAGAGAAAGCGAACGAGCGGTCCTGTGATTACTTGTTGAGTCGACTAAAGCTTAACGTAACATAACATAGTACAACACGTTTATTTGGTAACCAACTCATTACACGTCGTAATCACATCAGGTTTTTACAAGTTTTGTCGGTTTACACAGGGGGGCCGAAGGTCCAGCTAGCCAGGGCCACCTGAGACAATTAAGTTGGAAAGATGCATCACGGCCAACTATGTGAAGTAAGAGATTATAAGCAATAAATTCTTAACTATCCTAGAACAAACAGAAATAAAAGACCCAAAGGTAATGAAACAAAGTACATTGCCAAGACGTAAAGCTTGAATCAAGGCTGTATTATCCCATACGAACGGCTAAAACTGTTCAAAACAATTCCAATTGCAAAGAAAACAACAAAATGACTTCGCAATTGGCTTCAACGGTTCGTGATGCCATACGAAGTCATTAAAGCAACGGCAACTGGAGAATGTTAACTTTCATTGTGCACAAAGGTAAGATCGATGTCAAAGGTTGTAGTAGGCATGAGGTGCCTTTGAACATTGGATACTACTCCCGTTAACTATAGTGGTCTTCATTTATAATTACAACGACAAAGGTCATGAGGTAAGGTCGACGTTAGCAGCAAAAACACCGCTGAAAACTTGAATTACAATTATACTCTACTTCGACACCTTCAAAACGCTTTCACTGAGGGCTATATAAATTTCCATCGTTAATCGTTTTTCAATAATTGTTCTCTGAATTAAAAGAAATCTAGATCTATTCCTTAATAAGGAATTATGTAATTAATAAATGGCAAATTGAATATAACCTTGAATCAAAAGGAAGATTCTATAAATCTATTCAACCTTTGGTGTCCACAAATATAAAATTTATAGACTCTCCAAGGAAACGTGAAGTTCAAATTACCAGACTTAGAATGGGACATATCTTAAGTAATACGTGGTTGAAACATATAGGTAAAAGCCTAACGGACTTATGTGCTGAATGTCAGGTGCCTGACACTATTCATCATATATTTAAGGATCCTGAGTGGCCGAGTGGGTTGGTAACCTGCTCGTCACGCCGGCGCCCCGGGTTCGCTTCCCGGTCGGGTCGGTTTATCAGAGATTAATTTCTCGGATCTTTACTGCGGGTGGCTCGGTCGTATTATAAACGTGGAGTACAATACAACACACAATACAACACATCACAATACAACTGGGGCGCGGTGGTTTAGGGGTATGTTCGGTGCCTTGCAGCTGGAGGGTTGCGGGTTTGAATCCACCTCAAAGTCGCCGCGTAGGGACCCTGGGCAAGTCCTTCACTCGCAATTGCTCATGCGCTTCGGCGTGAAACTCCGATTCAGCGTTCGCGCAGTAGTCGGGAGCGCCTCTGAATGGGAAATCTGGTAGGGGCGCTATAACAAGTGTTCAAATACAATACAATACAATACAATTAATTGCTTGTAAAAAACACGACATATCAAAATTAATACTTGAAAAATGTGCAAAGAAAAAAGTGGAATGCACTGTTGAAAATATATTGTCTATTCGAGATATTTATCTCGAAGTATATAGCATACTAATGATTATAACTAATGGGAAAATTATGTAGAGATTATTAATAAATAGTGTAAATATTATCTGAAAATACTCTCTGCAGGTAATATGTGTAACTACATAACTTAGATAACGGCAATAAATATTGATTAATGCGGCTGGATAACGGTTGCTGGAGTAGAACATCATAACTTGCTTCAGAATAATGGTCTTTGATTATAGCAATTGAATTGGTTTGTTTATGGTGATAAATGTATGGGTTTTTTATTTGAATGTGTTTTTTTATTGGATAGAACTGATGCTTAACAATGTTTTTAATATTCTTGGTCTTTAGTTATTACTTAAAACTAGTTTGGAAATGTTTATGTATAGGATTCATTTTGAGTTAATTGTAATATTGATAAAACCAACATTTAATAATATTGATGCTTTGATTGTCATGTTGATATTGATTATTGAATCTGTTTGTACTATTCTTGATGGACTATGAATATTGAACATTGATTGTAAATGTAAAATTGATAGCTTGATGTTAATTTAGAGAGATAGATGTGATGCTCTGCAAATATTGTCATTAAGAATTAGATTAAAATTGAGGAGAAAACAGTTATTAATAGAGCCTATATGGCCGCCAAAAAATTAATGGAAAGCCTGTACGGCTAGAAGATTAATTTTGTTTTTTTAATATAAAAAAAAAGGAAAACAGGAGAAAAAAGAACAACCACCTGTCAAATTTCATCGTTGCAACTTCCTGTCAGAAAAGAAACAAAGACAAGAAAAGAGAAAGAATTCTGATGAAAAACATTATTCGAAAATGAATTTAAATACGTCAAAAACTTTAAAGTCGTCAATATCCTATCAGAAATAGAATCCAAGACGGAAAAAAGATAAAGAAAACTGATGAAAACACTACACGAAAATGAACTGAAATGCATCAAAAACTTTAAAGACGTCAACGGCCTTTGTTGCTAAAAGATGTCGTTAAACATTGGATAAATAAAATTCTCTGCCTTAATTCACCTTGGTGTGCACACTAATCTTTCGGCTGCTCCGAATGTTCCCGAAACCCGACATTGTTCCATCTGCTTGCGCTATACTTCCCCTCATCTTCTCGCCGCAGTCGTTGTTCCAAGTCAGCAGACTTCCAGATAGACAGATTCTCCCACATTCTCAATCTCCTCGCCATCACTGAGATCATGTTCTCTTTCCCCGAAATATCAGTGATTCGGTTTTATTGCAGCTTACCCAGCTCTGTAGAAAATCTCCATATTTTCCTGGATGACACTTTTTTTTACCTTCGATCATGTCTAGGTCTGCAGACCTGATTGTAATCGTAATCTCCAAACTTCTAAAGCGCCACTTGAAAGCCAAGCGCAGGGTACCAGCTTATTCACGAGCGCTGTTGCAAGACGAGCCTTCAACCTATCGGCTATTTTGCTATTTTATGTTAAATTACTTCGAATCGCTAATTAACCTTATTATTTCCGTAAATGGCGTAAAAGTAAGTAAGTAGCATAATACAAAGAGAGCCAACGGTATGGGCTCGATTTTTAGTGACCAATTTTTAATTAAAAACAATTAACTATAATAGTTTACACCAGATCTTACGAGCAGAGAATTGACGTAGGCCCTATAGTTAAGTAGCTTCATTGTCTGGCAGGATCATTTTAATTTGCATGTGGACCTTTTTTCAAAATTGGCGAAATCAAAATTGAAAAGAGGAGATTAAAGACTAAACTCTGAGGCACAGTTTATTTGTATAAATAAGCCATTTTTAATAAGATTAGGGAAGATCGACACAGTGGCGTAACTAGGGGTTCGTGCGCCCGGGGGCAAGAATTCCCTGAAAAAATTTCTGATGACCATTTTTTTGCTTTTCCGTCTCTTTTCCCAAGAAGCAATTTCTCAGATCTCATTTTGCGCCCCCGCGCCCCCCAAGTGCAAAACTCATGTACAAAAGTTACTTTTTCACTATTCATGCCTGATTTCTTTAGGGAAAAAAATTTCAAGCCTAATTTTCCGCCCCCCGTCCTGCGCCCGGGGGCGGCCGCCCTCTGATCCCCCCTCGTTACGCCACTGGATCGACATCACCACCTCTGGCAGGTACATGATGCTGCTAACACTTGATGATAACGGACTCTCCTTCGATACCTTTCAAACGTTTTCAAACGACGATATATATATTTTTCTTCTGCCGCCAACTGCTAATGCATATACATCATGGACAGAGTAAAGTCTACATGTAGCCTATAGAATAAGCCGTGCATGGAATCCAGACGGCCAAAATATGTCGTTAAACATAAAGAAAATATAATATTACTAATCGCCAATTATAGAAAATGATGTACTGACAACGACAAGAACAATATATCATAATTAGAGAAGTAATAAAAGTTTCACAGACAATTTTTAAAATACAAAGAAAGCTACTCATAGCCAGTCTTCTTTACCGCTACCAACTATTAAATTTATCTAAGGTACGGTAAAGGTAGAAGGTGTTAATGTCTCGATTAATGGCGCTACACTTGCTCAAAGTGCCTGTGAGTTACCGGCTGTGGAAGGAGGTTCGAACCGATGCATTCCGCGTTAGAAAGCGAGCGCTCAACCAAATCAGTTGTTCTGGTAGTGTTCACAGAAAACGGTGCTCGTCATCTAAAGTTATCTAAAATTACTTGAAACTTTGGAACGCTAATAAGGCCTAACCTTAATTAATTTAGCCAACAGTAGGTAGAAAAAGTTCTCTTGCTTCCTAACTCTAACAGGTAGGTTTCAAAATAAACGTGCTTCCCTAATTTTTACGCTTCTTTTTTACTGAGGAGTGAAGACAAGTGGTCTACCGTTGCCTTTAAATCAAGCAGTTTATTGAACACACCAGTGATAACATTTAATACAATAACAGTCACTCATGAGCGTATTTAGGGGTTGGTTTTACGGTTCAACCCCTCCCCAAATAAAGGCATTACTGTTATTAAAAACCAAAAATGTATTAAAATATGATAATTTCCAATGGAAACCCACCCCCCCGAAAACCTAAAATCCCTCCGAATTTGTTTCTGGCTACGCCCCAGCAGCCACTCAAAGAACATTGACCTTTAAAAATACCATTCTCTGTTTGCCCTTACCTTGATGGTTTTACCTGCCTATGTTTTGTCTTTGTCTGGTTAGGCTCTATAGTCGTGCATGGATTCCAGACGCAAATTGCAATCATGCTAAGTAGGTCTCAGTTGACTGTAAACATTCTGCGTAGGAGAGACGAAGGCTAGAGTGGCATGCTGCGTAAAAGTGGCACTCCCTAATCGTAAGTAAACGAGTGGCTTCATTTTCAGTTTGCGTTTTTGCATATTTTGGAAAATATTTTACCATATAATTATATAGTCAATTTCTAACGTTTTTATGTTAGTCTTACGAGTTGCCAACACACGCTTGAAAAATTGTGGCATAATGTTATATATTTGTGAAAATATAGCACATGCTCTAAAGACTCTTCTGTTTCTCTTCTGTCTTCTGTCTTCTCTTCACGCTCTTCTGTTGCCCCGTTCTCCCCTACATACCTGCGCTACTTACTTAGCTCGCGACCAGCCTTGACATTTTAGCGGGACAGGCGTTATGTTGCAATGGTTTCTGTGGTTAACGTAAATAGGAGTGTGTGTGTGTGTGTGTGTGTGTGTGTGTGTGTGTGTGTGTGTGTGTGTGTGTGTGTGTGTGTGTGTGTGTGTGTGTGTGTGTGTGTGTGTGTGTGTGTGTGTGTGTGTGTGTGTGTGTGTGTGTGTGTGTGTGTGTGTGTGTGTGTGTGTGTGTGTGTGTGTGTGTGTGTGTGTGTGTGTGTGTGTGTGTGTGTGTGTGTGTGTGTGTGTGTGTGTGTGTGTGTAATTCTATGCTGAACGGTGATTTAGTGCCAGGTAATCGGAATTAGGGGAACGCGCGCTGGTCTCACTTGACAATGGCCGAGGCGATGCTATTGTTAAAATGGATTAGAACATTCCTTTGGACTCGTCAAGTCGTAACGTCCCGCAAGCATTTTCATGAGCACTACCCACATGGGTACTGAATACAGGTCCCATATGGGAATCTTGGTCCTGTATGGACTTCAGATGGGTATGATTGTGGCAGAGGAACAACTGAAACGATTATCTTTGCCTTTACAAGTAGACACTTAATAGATGGTTGCTGTGTGATATTGTTATTAGAGGCGACTACTACTGCTGCTGCTGCTACTACTGTTAGTGCTACTGATACTTCTGTCATCATCATCATCATCATCATCATCATCATCATCATCATCATCATCATCATCATCATCATCATCATCATCATCATCATCATTATCATCATCATCATCGTCGTCGTCGTCGTCGTCGTCATCACTACTACTACTACTACTACTACTACTACTACTACTACTACTACTACTACTACTACTACTACTACTACTACTACTACTACTACTACTACTACTACTACTACTACTACTACTACTACTACTACTACTACTACTACTACTATTTGCAATTAGTTGACATTATTATTATTGCTAATTATTATTATTATTATTATTATTATTATTATTATTATTATTGCTAATTATTATTATTATTATTATTATTATTATTATTTGCAATTAGTTGACTAGTTGACATGGGACGAACAAACAGTTTGATTAATTAATTCTAGCAGTATCAACACGTCGCTAAATACGTGAGAGAGCAGCCGTCTCTTTAGACACCTTTAAACCATTAGAAAATGACTATATAAAGACCTGGTCGTTAAAATAGGCATAATTATGTATGTCTACCACTTTGAAAGCGTCTTTGATGCCATAACATCAAATCGAATCGATAATAGTTACATTCATCCCGATCTCGCCGGATCTGAGACCTTAACACCTCGGATTTGATATCGTCAGCTGAATTAAGGGATCCGTCACCTAAAAAGTGAAGACCCTCCAATTGTGTTTTTGTCACAATAATCGACCATTTGCATCTTATATCACACAATTTATATTTTATTCGAATAGCGGGTATGTTTCTGTATGTATGTATCTGAACAATCATATAGCGCATTTTAAGAACCTCACAAATACGCTGTAAGGTGGCTGTCTAGCAGATATACAGGTAGGCCTATTATGAGGTGCATCTTATATTTTCTTATATTTTATGGTTTTCCTTACTAGTCAGAGCTGTTAGCGTAACATTGTGCATTTTGGTGCTACAAGCAAAAAAATGATACTTTTGTGTGCAGGAAGAAATTCTGATCAAAACCTGATATTGTGCCATTTGAAATTTTTTTTTTTTTTGGAGTTTTTTTGGAGTTTTTACGTTATTATATGTTAGCATAACATTGTGCAATTTGGAGCTACAAGCACAAAAACGATATTTTTGTGTGCAGGAAGTAATTCTGAACAAGACCTGATATTGTGCCAGTTGGAAAAATTAGTTTTTTTAGTTTTTTCACTTTTTTATGTTTTTTTATCATTCCAGCAAAGCTCAACTAATGCTGAGCAATGTAGCCGCCTGGCTTAGTAAATTCAAAAGCTTAACAAAAATGCTATTATTGAATAATATCTGATATTGTGCCAGCTGGAACAAATTAATTTTTTTTAGTTTTTCACTTTTTTTTACATTATTTGATGTTAGCATAACATTGTGCATTTAGGTGACACAAGCAAAAAAGAGATATTTTTCTGTTCAGGAAGAAATTCTGATCAAAACCTGATATTGTGCCAGTTGAAAAAAAGAAATTGTTTTTCAATAGTTTTTTTTTACTTTTTTTAACGTTAATAGATGTTAGCATAACATTGTCCATTTTGGTGCAACAAGCAAAAAAAGATATTTTTGTGTTCAGGAAGTAATTCTGAACAAAACCTGATATTGTGCGAGTTGAAAAAGAGACATTTCTTCTCGAATTTTTAACTTCTTTTTACGATATTAGATATTAGCATAACATTGTGCATTTTGGTGCAACAAGCCAAAAAAAAGATATTTTTGTGTTCAGGAAGTAATTCTGAACAAAACCTGATATTGTGCCAGTTGAAAAAAAGAAATTTTTTCTCGTTTTTTTTTTACTTTCTTACGTTATTA
Organism: Aporrectodea caliginosa; assembly: GCA_020284085.1. NCBI lineage: Eukaryota > Metazoa > Annelida > Clitellata > Crassiclitellata > Lumbricidae > Aporrectodea > Aporrectodea caliginosa. Next base: position 677,127 of record JACEVL010000521.1, read on the forward strand.
GATGTTAGCATAACATTGTGCATTTTGGTAAAAAAAAGTGAAAATTCAAAACAACTAATTTTTCAACTTGCACAATATCAGGTTTTGATCAGAATTTCTCCCTGAACACAAAAATATCTCTCTTTTGCTTGTGACACAAAAATGCACAATGTTATGCTAACACCAAATAACGCAAAAAAGTGAAAAACTAAAAAAAATAATTTGTTCCAGCTGGCACAATATAAGATATTATTCAATATAGCATTTTTGTTAAGCTTTTGAATTTACTAAGCCAGGCGGCTACATTGCTCAGCATTAGTTGAGCTTTGCTGGAATGATAAAAAACATAAAAAAGTGAAAAAACTAAAAAAAACTAATTTTTCCAACTGGCACAATATCAGTTCTTGTTCAGAATTACTTCCTGCACACAAAAATATCCTTTTTGTGCTTGTAACTCCAAATTGCACACTGTTATGCTAACATATAATAACGTAAAAACTTTAAAAAACTCCAAAAAAAATAATTTTTTTTCAACTGGCACAATATCAGGTTTTGATCAGAATTTCTTCCTGAACTCAAAAATATCATTTTTTTGCTTGTAGCACCTATATGCACAATAATGACTATTTTGAATGCTAAGAGCTCTGACTATACTAACTGATTCCAGCAAAACTTCTGCTAGACAGCCGTCCATAGCTTGGTTCGTGACGACATCGCCACAGTTATAGATTCGCCAGATTTACACAAATCTGGAGATCCACCAACTCTGGATGAGCAATTTATCCACTGGATGCGACGCTAATCATCTATTTTATGACAGAGTCCTTAAACAGAAACTACCAGTTTTACTTAAATTTAAAAGCTTGTGCGAGATGGAGTATATTGACCACAGAGACCTTGACGACAATAAGATGTCGATAATTAAATTAACATTACTACCACCGCATAAAATTTATATCTATTGTAATTTTAATTACGGCGGTTTATAAAGCATCGTCGGTAGCAAGCTACTTCTAGTGCACTTAGTGTAGTAATCATATTGTTTTACGTTGAGGTTATAATATTGAAAATATCGCTGATCTCGCATGAGCTATCGAATGCCTGTAGAATTTCTTGGAAAGGTCAACGTTAACCAGCAGAGTTTGACGGTAATAATTATATAATAGTCTTTAACTGGTGAGATTTTCCAGTGTTGATCGTGTACATGTGTCCAGGGGCGTCTACACAATGTAAACCTTGGAGCAAATGGTCCAGCCAAGAAATAGGGAGGGAAGACCTCATTGTGAAATTAGGGGAATTTTAAATTTTTTAAATGTTGTACCATGGGAATGGGAGCAGAGGGGATAGTTGCTTCAATGACTTGGGGGGGATAGACGCCCCTGCATGTGTGTTTATATTGTCAGTTGTCGGCTGGGCGTTGTATAGCGTATGTATCGACATTGTTTTAATCGTTGCACGTGTTACTACAGTGCAGTCTTAACGCTAGCCAAACTTCACTGACGTGACACGAACATGCGATGCCAAAGGAATGCGGCATGTCCTTTTGAAGTCGAAACGTGAGCTTCGTTGCAGCGTGTGTTGCTCTGAACGTAAGTTGAGTTGGTCGCTCGTCTGAATGCATACCTTGGCTAACGTATATACTGCACCGTGTGACGTAAGAGTAAAGTTCCACACTACTTCTGTAATGGGGAAAGGTGAAATTTCTCCTGCATTGGTTCAGAAAATCTCTCTTAATCCCAACGCAGGTCCGTTTAACAAGAACCTACCCAATTTATCAGTGGCGGCAACTACTTGATGCATTTTGCTTATAAGTCGTAGCCTATTGTTCCGGTTTCCCTTACTAACGGAATTCAACAGAACTTCTGCCACGGATCCTAGACTATCTCACATGAAGCATATCGATTGCCGTCGACTGATGCCCTGTGCATTAGACACCGGCGTTCTAGATGTAACTAATCATGTATTGATTGGTGAGCAGAGTTATTAATGGAAGTGGACAAAAAAAGAGCTGTAATATGCCAAACTAATCTTTGTCGACGGCAACGGCCTACGTTGTCATAAGCTGCCGTTAAACTGTGGAGCCAATTAATGGAAGCACGAATTCTGATCGTTCCAGAGCCTACATAGTCTATAGGTAATTCCTCCATTATTGAACCCAAATATCTCACCTTAACTGTGTCCCACTAATTACTCCAAAACAACCCTAAACTTTACCAAACCCTGAAACCAACGCATGGAGAACATCAGATTCAGATTTCATGGCACCGCAATATAGGTTTCAACGAGAGTCGAATCCCTTGCACCGTTTCTATGCGCAACCTTACCGCACCAGGTGCGATCGACCGTTGCATTGTCTGGCAGGTGTCTGGGCGCCAGTTCATTTGTTCTGCGTGAACGTCGTAGGTAGTTTGACTGTAGACAATCAATCGAATTAGCAACGGATTCTCCTCAAATGGCGCACATCCGTTGGTTCGCATACTCACTCACCCGGGCTTTTGTAATCGTCATGATCTTAATACAGAAATTTTCGGGCATTGCCAGTCCCAAGCCTCTATAAAGGAGGAGGGCGACGTTAAATCATCGTTACGATACAGGGTCAGTGTGTCACTAAACACGAACAACTAATACTAGTTAATATGCAGTGCTCTGCTGAGACACCTTCAAGATGCTTTCCCTCAAGGTTAAACAGACATGAAGAACTATTAGAACTGTTGTCAACGGCCTTTGTTGCCATAAGACGACGTTAAACTTTGGAATTATAATACAAACTACACAATACCCGTAGTGCCAGTCAAAAGCCTGGGAAAAAGACGAGTGTGACGTCAACGGTCCTGGCAACCATAAGATGTCGGTTAATATTAAACCTACAACCACCACTACTACAAAACTACACATTCAAGGATAATGTAAATCATCTTTGTAAATAACAATGTCGTTGAACAGCCACTAACCAAACCAAGCTATATCGTCAGAGTAATCTAGAAATTTCGACAGCGTCCAAAAAAAGCTAAGCCGCGGGAATCAGCTTATTCGCAGGCACTCAGTCACAAGAAAACCATTTGGCAGGTCAGGTTGGCGACGGTTGATGGCGTTTAGAATTGGAGCGGATATAGAAAGGTTATGGAAATAGGAGGAATACGGGTAGGATTGGGTTACCACACTTCGTCGCCCCAAATCCACCTATGTCACCTAATGCTCCTAAACATGTCACCATTCAATGTTCACTTATAAATGTTAATTCACCGATCTAAGAACAACAAGAATTGAAGTGTCCACTGATCGAGTATTACCATTCATTGGTGTAAATGGTGAACATAAATCAGAGCTAGATCGACTGATTAGAATGGGACACTTAGATCAGGTATTGATTTTATGATCGATGAAGTCAGGCCGAAACTTTCCGAAGCTGATGACTAATGAGGCGATTAGCATTGAAACTGAAGACTCAGTGCGACTATACAGAGGCTATTGTGTCACGATGTTCTCTAGAACAGTGGTTCTTAAAGTGGTGGTCCGCGGACCGGCGCCGGTCCGCGGAGCTCAAGTCGCCGGTCCGCGAAACAATCCCTAAAAATAAAAAATTTGATCAACTTATTCCTGGAAAATACAGATAATTATAGATATATTTTTTAAGTTAAAAAAAATTTATAGAATGAAATTATTATTTAACGTTATTTGCAATAAATCAATCTAGATTCTAGATCTAAAGTTCCCATTATCGCCACACCGTGATCGCTAGGCATATGGACTTCGATCACCTAGCGATTGAAACTGTCACCAACTGAACACAACCATTCGTACGCCAGATATTTGTTCTTTGTTGATGGAATTGAGCGATAATTAAGAAAACGCTAGCGTATGAATATTTTTGTTTATTTGCAATAAGACAAATTTAAACACGAAATAAAGTTCTAGAAATCTTAGTTTTAAATTTAAAAAATAAGAGAAACAATGAGCAAAGCACATCAAGTCTCTTTGGACAGTTTCTTTAAAAGTAATGAAACAACAGCAAAGCGCCGCAACTCAGACACGGACAGTGACAGCACACAAGAAAACGATGATAATGTACGGGAAGGATCTCTTTTAAAAAAGCCAAGAAACATCGTTTGTTTAATAGAAAATACGAAAATACGATCAAGAATATTTAAAATATGGATTTGTTTCTTCCGGAGATGAAAACAGCCCAAAACCACTGTGTGTAATCTGTGGAGTTACACTTAGTAATGATGCCATGAAGCCATCAAAACTTCTTCGCCATCTGAATTCAGCACATCCCGCATACAAAGATAAGCCTATTGATTTTTTCAAAAGAAAGCGTGACGAAATAAAAGATCAACAGAAACAGATGTTAAAGACCACTAAAGTTAATGTTTCTGCATTGCGGGCATCTTGCTTGACTCCATTTGCTGTAAGTTTAGTCAAGTTTAATTTAATTAAACTTTCAGTAATTAGGCTTGCTACTTTTAGATAGGAGTAAGCCTTCTCGTGTAATAAAATTACTAGTTATTATTTATAAAAACTTGAACGCTTCCTTTAACTATAATAAATACATTCTGATATTTAGCCTATTGTTATATTTAACAATGAATAACAAGAACATGTGTAATTACATATATTTGTAAAAGCAGTTTATTGATTTAGTCACTATTTCGCATTATTTCGCTCTTAGAATAATTTCAATAAAATATTAAGATAAAATATGGACTCATTCCTCTAATTTCCCTTTATCTTGGATTCGATTGTCAGATAAAATTTTGCATTTCTAACTGGTGGTCCGCCAACAACATCATAAATGCACAGCCGGTCCCTGCTTCTAAAAAGTTTAAGAACCCCTGCTCTAGAAGGCCACGCTTGCTCACAAAATATACTAGTCATCTGCATAATTATGTATGTATATATGTATGTTGCGTGTATGCAGATGTATGCATGTATGTATGTATGTTGCGTGTATGTGTGTATGTCTGTTGTATATGTATGCATACATGTGTATGTATTTGTGCTTGTGTATGTATTTATGTATGTATGTCAGGTCGGCTCTGACTATGAATATGTCGCACACCGGCCTGTTCCCTTGTCTCCTCTCGGCCAGATTTGGCTGATTCGGCTTTTTTTACTCTCTCAAACCTTGAACTTGACAGGCTGCAACTTATCCAAAACTCCTTGACTTACGTAGTGCTGTACTTTTTCCACTACGAATAAGCTCCAGTACTACACCATCAGCTGCATTGGCTTGCTGTTGAGTTCAGAATAAAAATAAAAATTGGCCTGTTTCACCTACAAAACCCTCAGCACCAGCACACCTCCCTATACCTCCAAGCATTTACTAACTCCTTACATCCTCCTGCAGATTACATTACCCAGATAGAATAAGCTACTCTGCAGATCAGTCAGCGCGTTTAAAATATTAATTTATGAAAATTGTAGGGTGTCTCAGCCTATGACTAGACTAGCATCCAAATTCTCTTAAGCTAATCGACCTTAATTACTTCACTTAAATTAACACCCTTTTTTCGTATATATACTGATAATAAGATGCCGTATCATACTTCGCTTGTTATCTGCCTGTGTCTATACCGTCATGACTCTCAATGCAACATAATTCCTTAAAAGATTATATTACTGATTAGCTGAGAATTCAACCGTATACATTTCATTAATGTCAGGTCCAGTCCAACCACTGCTTGGGATTTTTCCCAAGATCTTGGGATTTTGGGGGTCCGACTTGGGATCTGGGGATGTTGCCTAGCAATCTTGGGATTTTTTCTAAGGTCTACAGACTAGTTTTTACCGTTCTTTGTAACAGTGGCAGCGAATCAGATTAGAAAAACTCGCTCAGTCTGAAAGACTTTTATTATTATTGTAACCTGTAAACATTGTTAATTCAATTTTATGCTCCGGTTTTTTCCTTGCGAGGTCTTAACTAGGCACTTTTGTGAATAATTGTGATTTTAAAAGTTAAAACGCATTTCATATTTCATCACAACTTTTTCTTTTTCGGTAACTTGGGATTTTGTTTTACACTTTTGGGCAATCTTGGGATTTTTCTGGCAAGAGCTTGGGATTTCAGAAAATGGAGAGTGGTCGCATTGGTCAGGTCTACGTCAACGGTCTGAGCAGCCGTAACACGTCGTTAAACACTGGAACCTACTATTATTCTGGTAGTGCAAGTCCCAAGCCTGGATAAAATAGGATGGTGACGTTAATCAGCTTCGTTCTGGCACTGCGTCGTTAAACAGCCAATAACCAACCATTTTTGTGAAGAGCAATTCCATACTAAACAATGAAATATTATCCGTATGGCTCTGGCACCGGTAAAAGGTCTGTAAAAACTGAATGACCATTATGAACCATACCTACAAACCATCAAGAGACACCTTTATAACGCATCAGTCTGACGTTATAAATATTTCAGCAGCACACGCCAGCCAAATGAGCCGATGTTCGATTACGCATAACTATAAAGGCAGAGTTACGTTCAACTAAACAGAGCTACAATAATTATGCCTAAAGTAATAATTTCTGTCGACGGCAACGACATAATGTTGTCATAAGCTGTCGTTAAACTCTGGATCCATCCAGCCAGTAAAAAATTCACATTTTGTGAGGTCTTTCCTATCGACGTCAACAACTGTGATGCCATTAAGTGCCGCTAACAGTTGGATCTAACAGCCAAATCGGGCAGTGCCAGTCCAAAGTTTGGATAAAGGAGGAGGACGCTGGCCATCTTTCTTATGACATAGTGTCGTTATTTTCATTTTTTACAGTCATTGATTTTTTAATTCGTGTACAGCGCCCTTTTCTTCGGCCTCGGCCCCTTTTATTTTATATTTTATTATTATTATTATTATTATTATCATTATTATTTTTTTTTTTCGCCCGAGGTAGAAAAGATCCCTCAGGCTCTAAGAAACTAAACTACTGTGTCAAAGGTTCTCGTCCCCATATTATTATTATTATTATTATTATTATTATTATTATTATTATTATTATATTATTGTTATTGTTATTATTATTATTATTATTATTATTATTATAATTATTATTATTATTATTATTATTATTATTATAATTATTATTATTATTATTATTATTATTATTATTATTATTATTATCATCATCATCATCATCATCATCATCATCATCATCATCATCATCGTCGTCGTCGTCATCATCATCATCAGCGTTATCATCATCATTATCAGCGAAATCGGATTCCACCATCATACACACACGGAGGCCAGGCTATAAGTTATAAGTCGACGCCAACGGCCACATCAGCCACAAGATTTCGCTAAACAATTGAGACAACCATATTACTTGCAGACTAGAAACTTCATTAGTAACCCAACAGAGATCTCAGATAGGTCTAACTAATAGCGCTCTAAATGCTATGATGTAGGCCCGTCGAAATTCCTATGACGTTATACATGTACGTAACTCTCTAATCAGTTGGAAAACGTATTTAACTAAGGGGAACCTAGCTCCATCTACAAGAAGGAGAAGCGGTCTTCATAGTGACAATGTTAATTATATAAAATAAGAAGAAGCAACTTACAATGTGATAACGGTGAACAAATAATCAAAGACAATATTGATCACCAGTCAGAACACCTGGTAGTTATCTAAGGCTGAGACTCCGAATCCCCAATTCTACCCGAGGTGCTATATTTGCACTACTACTGTCACCACCACCACCACCACCACCACCACCACCACCACCACCACCACCACCACCACCACCAACACCAACACCCACCACCACCAACACCAATAAACACTACAAACACCAACAACACCACCACCATAAACACTATCAACACCACCACCACCACACCACCACTACCACCACCACCACCATCAACACCACCATCAACACCATCAACACCACCCCACCACCGCCACCACCGCTGCTACTATACTATTAAAACTCGTAATCACCACTCCTACTGCTGTTGTCACTACTATAACTTGTGATACAACTGAGATCATAATGTGCTGACTGATATGTTCTCAATTAGGCTGATACGTGTGTTATTGATGGACGATGCTATCTGTCGGGCGAAGCTTCAAGTCTCAATCGATGCAAAAAATGTTTTCCATCGAAAAGTCGTGACAGCTGGACACATGGTACGTGATCCTCAATAATCAATTAATATTAAAATTAATCAATTAATAAAATAGATTAATTATTGCTGCAATTGAAATACTTACATGGCGCTCAATCATGTTCTCACATCAATCGTGCGGGTAACCGGAGTAGGGTGTCTCGTGGATGCTTACAAGAAGAGATAAGAGAATGGCCTACGATGCCGCAATAGCAACTGCTTGCTAGCAGCCATTCGCCATTTTGATAGACATTACTTAACCTCGAAGGCATTTCAGTCAATTCAGCCATAGCATTAGATTTTCATGTAATCGGCTCGGCACAAATAAATCAATCGTTAACTATACGAGGCTGTAAGACTGAAAACAGGCCAGACACAAATCCTATCCGATTCCTCCTCTGCTTTTGCTTTTCCTCTAGTCTAAATACCCAGGGTTCTCGTAGACAGGGTTTTAAGATTTCGGTGGGTTTTTCATTGAAGACTGTCGCCAAAGTTAAGTTTTTTGTATTTCGCATGTAAAAGCATATAAAAAATTTCCCGGAAACTTATTCGGGGGTTTCAACCCGTAAAACCACTCCCTAAATATGTCCATGTCCACCGTAACCTTTTGCCTGCCTGCCTTCCTGCCTACCTTCCTGCCTACCTTCCTTCCTGCCTGCCTGCCTGCCTGCCTGACCCTTGAATCTTGACCATGGAACTTTTCTGACCTGACCTTACCTTTGGATTTTACTTTGACTGATCGCTTGGGAAAAGCTGATATCCTCGACTTTATTTTTATAGGCGCTGTATAAATCGTTACCAGAAACTCAAAATTTCTAAAACGCTACTTGAAATATAATATAAGCACAGGCAGGAGCTTATTCACGAGCGCTGCGTCGAGTGAGAAGGGTTGTCCAGAAGGTCATTGAAATGGAGATCCAAGTCCGGTGGCCAGGAAATCTGGTGATTACTATAGACGATTTGAAGCCTTTAAAATGGTTTCTAATGTACCAGAGAATTTAAGTCCTCACTCAAAATGTCAATAATTTGGCCACGGTCAAATTTGTCCTGCGTCTTCTCAACTTCTGCCTCCACAAGTGTTTGAAGATAAATGATGAAGCTGTTTGTTGCCAACTGTTGTTTAGATAAGGTTTGTCATAGTTCTGCAACATCGTTGGCCTACAGCATGAGCATCTTTGTTGCCGCCATCTTGATTTCCTTCTTCAAAATCAGCGCTTAGCTTCCATCTCGGAATCGACGCTTAGCTTCAGCAACAGAAAATACAGTGGATGAAATCTGCTCTCAACAAAAGAACTCTTGATGACGTTTGAACTATCGTCATTAAATAACAATAGAAATATAAACATAAAAGTAATAACAACAAAAACAACAACATGATCCTACTGATGATCCTACATGATCCTACAACATGATCCTACAAATTGATTTTATTATTGATAAGTAATTATACTCTAGCTCTACGCCTAATGCCTAGAGCTCTTGCGACCACGTTCTATTCTAACTTCAAGACTGTTCTCTTTAGCCGGGGTTGAGACAGAAGCGGTCCTGAGTTGATAACTTTGAAGGGGCGCTATATAAATCTCTGAAATGAATTAATGAATTACAGATGTACCATAGAATATTAAATCTAAAAATGTGTATAAATATATTCAGTAGAATGTCATCTATAAACATTTATTATGTATATAATAGACTACTTTTCATATATATGACACTAATCCTAACCGTAATCTTATAGTTAGTTTCCTTGCAAATTTATTTACGTTTGTGATGTGTGTTTTAATTAACGCTTTCATAATGTGTTGACCAAGTTTGTGTTCTTGACGAGAACTAAAAAAACAATACGTATAAGCACGGGAATTATGTTTTTCAAGTACATTTTTAGAATGATCAAGTGTTCTTGGTATTGTCCTCCCTCCAAATTTCAGAAGTTCACACTCGACCGTACAATTGAATAACGCTGGCAAAGCAACTGCGAGTCAATGACATCTGGTCCCTACGCAATAACCCCCCCTCCTCATTGGTGGCTCGAACCCGTACTCATCGCGTTACCGTGCCTCCTTAAGACTTTCTTGTTTAGGTTAGTGAGGTAGTCACAATAATAATTGGGAGACGGGAGAGAGTGAGATGGGAAAGTGACCTGCATGGTGGAGCGGAGTGGCTGGATGGTCAAGAGTTCGTGATTGCACTTTGGCTGGGAGTATCAGGGATTTTAGTCAGTGGAGTGATATATGGAGGAGAGTGGTATGATGATGCATGGTTGTCCTGGTCATATCCCGGTACGAAAACATTTTGGATGAGTTGTAGACGCTTATGTTGGGTAGCTTGAAGGTTGAAGAAAAGGGAATTACAGTAACTCAGCTTGCAGTAGACAATGCAATATCGATAGTGGAAGCAGTTTTAAAGTCAAGCATGGGTCGAATGCTAAAGAAGTCAAGAATATGCATAGAGCAGGTGCTTGTGAAGGTGAATGTGTGGTTAGAGAAGGAGAGATGTGGATCAAAGGTAATGATGAGATTGCGCAAAGGCGAGTCAGAGGTGAAAGAGAGAGAGATGGAGAGTTTTGGATAGGTGTATAGAAGGGTAGTTTCTTGATCTGATGTGGAAGGCCATAGAAACTGAATTCTGCTGTGGAAGAGTTGAAGCACAGGAATGTCGGAACACATCTACTTAGAGATTACAGTAGATTGACCATAGCGAGTAGTTGAGCGCTGGGTGAAAATTTCACAACTGCCCGAATGCATGTCTCCGCTGTTTTTTACATTTTATGGACAGTTGTGAAATTTTCACCCCGCTGGAGGTGGAGCAAAAGTCTTCTTCTTTTCCTCCTGCTTCTTATTCTTTTTCTCTCCCTCTTCTTTCATTCTTCTAATTCCGCTTTCTTCCCAACTTCATCCTCTCATTCTTCTTCTTGTAGTTCTTATTCTTCTTTTGCTGCCTTCTTCCTCTTCTTCTCGTTCTTCTGAAAAGTGATAAATCCAGACAAGCTATCAACTTCATAATGAAGTTGCTAGCTTGTCTGGATTTATCACTTGGTTTAAAAATGTAGTGAAATTTACTTGATTTTTTGGATTATGGATAATAATATAACATGCCTATATTTAATAAACATTACAAAGAAACTGTTTCCTTTCTACAATTATGTTAATGCTTAACGTGGACCTCTCAGAGTGATACCGCCGCTAACGGAGGCTTAGGGGCGGCATTGGAAGCCAAGCCGACTTGACCAAAGTGACGGTTTCTTTCTTTCCTTCCTTCTTTTCTACCTATCTTTCTCTACTGCTTTTTCACTTTTTAGGCAGCATTCAATTCTTTTTTATTTTTCTTCAACCCTATTTTGCCGCCCCTGCACAAGTGCCGCCCGGGGCGACTCGCCCCTGCCCCCCTTCGGTACGCCACTGACATCATGAAATTAAATGGTAGGCGTTTAATGTAATAAGATCGACGATCCTCATGAAAACAGCAATCTCTTAGAGAAAGTAGCATATCCAAAATTAAGAGGCGAAGGGCGGCAATTTGGGCCGTCGCACCGGGCGGCATTTCAGTTCCGTACGCCTCTGTGAAACTCATTTAGCAAAAGTTTGTCAATAAGCGAACAGTTCTCTGATAACTTTAAGATATGCCATTGCTCATCTTCTGCAGACAGGTGAGGTTGAACTGCTGGATTCCCATCCGGAACTGCTAGTAGACACCATTTGTTTATTTAGGACGGGTAAAATTGGTCTACCTCTCACGAATGTAGGACATTATCCCCCGGACATAACCCTCAGGACAAAATCTTCGGACAAAAGCCCCTGGACAAAAGCCCCCGGAACAAAATCCCCAGAAACACCACTTTTTAAACTTCCTGTCTGTTTGGCAGAGTTGGATTGTCTCAAAAAATCTGTCTCGAGACCGAGACAGTGTTTCGAGACAGTCCAACTCTGGCTACTAGTCTTATGTGGTATTGCTTAATAAAAAATATACAGTATGCTCTACGGAGTATGGACTAGTCTACGGTAAGCACTAAGCAGTTTGTCATTCAAGTTGTAACATCAATATTTTTATAAAGTGTCTTGTGACTGACGAAACCAATAGGGTTTTTGAATTAATGTACCTAGAGAATTTTTTTTGCCTAATGTATTCAATTAGTTGTTCATCTCGCGACTTTGGGCTACTTTTTTGACGTGAATTGGCGACCAAGCACTTCCGAAGTCCGGCAATCCTGTTCGCAGGACCAAAATATTTCACGATACGTGAAGGTCCGAAAGGGGTAATTTTTTACCCATAAAATATGTAATAATATCTCGGCCACAGGTAAGCTACAAAAACAAATGGATTGTCGAATTTACAGTAATATTTTCAAGGTCAAGGAATCGATTTCTCGTATGTCTCAGCTCATATAATAGGTAAGTTGCAATAACAAATGAAGTGTTGAAGGTCAAGGAATCGATTTCTCGAAGTGGCAATCGTTTGGAATGTTACTCTCCAAGATGGCGGCCTCCCCTCCCCCCACACACACAGGCCAACAGAATCCTATCCAGATCTTATAGAATCACTTCTTATAACAAACATAGTCATTAATTTAATTGATCTACATAGTCATTAATTTAATTGGTCTCCATATGTCAACGGTTCATCGCGCACTAAATGCAGGAACTTAACTTCGGAGAATGGTCGCCTTCTAAAATTAGGATGACCTAAATTAGGGTTGTCCAACCTTTTCGGGCGAGGGGCCACATTGCCATTTTTCTAAGACCTCGGGGCCGAAGAAAAAATTCTTATATGATTTAAAAATTCGACGCATAGGCCTACTAAAGAACAATAATTTTATTGGCCTACATGATGATCAGGTACCAAGCAGTCACATTTTTGCTGATTTCTTTGTACTAACTAATGGGATACTTCACATTGCTTTTGATTGCACAAGTACTGTATATTTGCTTCAACAGTTGATGTAGCTCTTCTAAGCAGTTGTAAAAAAATTTCGTTTTTTAGTTGTTTCCAAAAAACGTCGTTTTCTTCGTTTTTTATATTTCGTCACGTTTTTTTCCTTTTTTATTTTTTATGTAACTTAATTTATTTATTTACTGTCTGTTATTATGTGTTTAATTTTATTTTTGTCTGATATCCCTTACGTTGTCTCCGTCCTTTCAAGTATTCATCTAATTTACGTCACGATTTAGTGTCATCAGTTGAGAAATAAACGGCACAGTTACTTGTAGAGGAAATAAAATCTATAAAAGTTATTTGAATTTCTAAGTTATGCAAACTACGAAATGTTGTTTTTGTACACAGTAATCTCTGATTGACTGGAAAACTGACTGATATTATTCCATATTAAGTTCTTAAACTTATATAAGTCAGAATTGTAAGTGCATTTTTTAATTAAGCACATTCTATGCTTACAAAGTTTGGTTTTTTATTGCTTTGTCGCATGGACTTATGTGGATTTAGGTTTACAATTTAAATTTGAAAAGATTTTAATATTTTTAATTTCTCAATTTTTTATTAAACGAAACTTATGAAAAAGAAAAATAATTGTTTTTAGATTAATGTTACTTGGTGTTTAGTAATAAAGTTAAGTTATTTGCTGATTAAAATTAAATTGTGTAAACAAGGTTTATTATTTTAAAATGCAGTAGGCCCTAATAGGTGTAGCGAAGTCAAATTATTTGCTTTTCCGTTTTTTTCCGTTTTTCCGTTTTTTTCCGTTTTTCCGTTTTTTATTTATTTGAATAAAACGACGTTTTTCCATTTTTTATTTCTTTGAATAAAACGACGTTTTTCCGTTTTTATTTTGATTTTACTGTTTTTAACAACTATGATTCTAAGTATTATAGTTAAATGTCCATTTGTTAGGAGTGATCTTGAGTTTTTTAAATGCTTGCCATTGTACACAAAAACTGTTCAAAACAATATGTACTGCCAAAGAGTGCAAAATACCTAAGTGCAGGATAGGACAGATTTGGAAAGCCTCTTAGTAGTAGTCCTATATTCCTTGTTCAATGTTATCCTTTCTCGATAGATTAAGCAAACAACACCCTCAGAATGCTCAATGACGAAAAATTCCTCGGTCTACAAATTTGTTAAAAGTCTACATTCGGAGTCAATTTTTGCTTTTTGCTTGCACTTATTGACTCTGCCATGGTTATTTGAGGCAGAAAACAACATTAAGTATTGCAACACAGAGCTAGCATTAAAACTTCGTGTGTCTTGTGAAGCAAAGAATTATAGGAAATTTTCTGTACCGGGACAATTAGCAACGTTGTATGCTATTCCCAATTTTTGAAAAAAAATCAATATTTTTAAAGTCTCGGCGGACCGGATGAACTCACTCGGCGGGCCGGATTGTGGCCCGGGGGCCGTAGGTTGGACAAGCCTGATGTCCTTAATCAACAGGCCGAGGAGTAAAGTTATACTATTGGATGAACGGATGAAACTATGCTTTACTGAGTTGCTTTTATTAAGAACAATATTTCTCCAAATTTTTTTTCTTCCTCCTGCTACTCTCCTCTTCTTCTTTTACTATTATTCTCATGACCTGCTACATAGCGCAAGTAATACTCACATGACTACCACTTTACAGTGGCATTACAAAGGGGCAGAGGGGCAACCGCCCCCGGGGGTAGTACAGGGGGGCGCTAAATTAGCTTTCATTGGTACACAGTACTATGACAAGAACGATTAAAAGTCATCAAGAAAATTAAAGAGTGGCGCAGTAATTAAATCTTACCCCTGGGCTCTGAGACCCTTCGTTACGCCACTGCCACTCTATGTGTGCATGTATATTCGTTTATTCAATAAATTCCCAATCAATCAATCAATTTCGTTTATTCTCAACATCAAGCTGACAGGTCGCAACTTGTAACCGGTAACAGCTAGTTAACAGCTAATGAATTTGGCAGAACTGAGAGATGCGACGGCGGACAGAAGGAAATGGAGAGGCTTGATCATGAAGGTCGCTAGAGTTCCAGGAACTGACAGCACAAGGTAACAAGGTAACAGCTAGGACAAATTGTCTCAGCTCTGACCGTTAAATGGGTTGAGATAGCAAATATTATCTGTGCTCTAACAGTTAGTTACTAAAGAAGAATTAGGCTAGTGGCAATGTTAGTTAGGGCAAAGAACGAGGTAACCAATAAGGTATATACTGGAGAATATAATTATGTATTTAGTAGATGTTTTTAAATAATAGGGCCTACAGTCATAACGTAACAAGTTAACATTTAGAAATATTAGTGGAGGCCAACCACGATTTCGACTAATTATGCCGTCAGTTACTGGAAGAATCAACTCTAGCGCTGCCTTAAAATTAAATAAATCCACTCTAAACAGCACGATCGAAACTAGCGTGTGAGACAGCCTATTAGGCAACAGGTGTAGTGATGGTATACTGTTCGAAGAATGGCGAGTTCACTGGTAGGCCTAGCCGGTGATTCAAAGTCTACATATTCGAAGTATAGCGTCCGATAAGACTATATCTGCGATATTCTTGTCAACAGGTATTGTGATGCTGTCATCGTTTTCAGTGCTAACAGGAGAAGTACGTAGAAATTCGGGACTGGTCCTGTTCTAGTTGTTATCAACCATGCACTGCTATTCGGTGATGATTGTAGATGCCGTTAAAATCACCCAAAACGAGAAATTTCCACGAGATTGACTTCTTGACAAGCATCTCAGAAGCTGTCCTTGACACAATAATTATACTCACGAAAAGACGAGACATTTGCAAGCAAACGACTTAAAATCCGATATAAGTACACATTCTTTCCTAACGAAATTTGATAGCGACCGCTTGTTCAACCATGAGGTCTATGTTCATTCATTCATTCATTCATTCATTCATTCATTCAGAGGACTTATCTAGCGCCCCTCTAAGATACCTACTCAGAGGCGCTCCCAGCCCAACTCTGGCGATAAAGAACAGTTTTCAGATGCTTATAAAAGATTACGGACAGATGTCACGAAGACACAGTAAGGGAAGTCAGCAGATATTGTATTGTATTGTATTGTATTGTATTTGAACACTTGTTATAGCGCCCCTACCAGATTCCTATTCAGAGGCGCTCCCGACTACTGCGCGGACGCTGAATCGGAGTTTCACGCCGAAGCGTATGAGCAATTGCGAGTGAAGGACTTGCCCAGGGTCCCTACGCGGCGGCTTTGAGGTGGATTCGAATCCGCAACCCTCCAGCTGCAAGGCACCGAACATACCCCTACACCACCGCGCCCCAGTTGTATTGTGTTGTATTGTATTGTGTTGTATTGTATTGTATTGTACGGACTCAGATATGGACTGAGAATCTATATTTTTCAGCTACTGTCCATTACCCAGCCATATATATTGTTTCTTGGAAGCGTTGAGGCGCAGACGATTGGATGACATCCAATTACCAAGCGACTCCATAATCCGCTGCATTGATGTCGCTCAGAGGTCCTCTCAGAGACCTGGCTCGATACAGACTCGGATGATATTGTCATCCTCCCGGGGTATAACTTTGTTGGCAGGGCCAGGACTGGGGAAAGGGAGAGGAAGTGGCCTTTTTAATCAAAGAGAACCTTAACTTTGAAATATACAACCCGCTCAAAGGAAAGACTGAACCGAAAACTTTTGAGAGTCTTTTCATTAGAGTTAAACTTAAGAAAACGGCACCTATAATTGGTATAATATACAGACCGCCTGGTCAGGGACTAAAGGATTTTATTAATGAAATTGAAGAATTATCGCTATGCCTTAACCCTGACATTTTATGACTTTATAGGTATTCCTGTTTTGTACAAAATTCCAAGTTTTATTTTACATTTTCTATCACCAGATGGCGCTGGTATACCTTTTATACACTGAGTACCAGTGGGGTAATTTTTGACCCCAGTGTAAACTGACTAATTCTGACATATGTAAAAATAACAAAATACATTTTTATTGAGCTAACATTGATTTTAAATGTATTTTAACAAGGATAAACTATTCTATATTGTTTACTTAGTAAATTTATTACCAAAAATGTTGACAGTCTGATAACAGGTTCAAACTAGTTGTGAGAAACCAATTCTAAAAGAAACGGAAGTGGATAAATAAGGAAGGCAGTGCCATCTATGGTGAAACATGGAGTGATATATCTGACAAGCCAAGAAATGAAGCAGTACAGCAAAAATGTAGAGTTTATACGTTGTTTCAGAGACAGCATGACTAGAAATCGGTTCCAGAAAATATCACGTACCCGTAGATTTGACGATGTGGTGCGCAGAATAGAAAGTCAATATCCTAAACAACTTGCACTTATTTGACAAGTGGACAAAATCATAAGAAAATGATAGAAGTCGAATATAATCTGTGCCATAGGTAGGCGCAATTATGTCGTTTTTGCCGAGTATACCTGCATAAACTGTAAACAGTAACTGTAATGACCGGATATTGTCAATACTAGTTTTGAACATTGAACACACGAACACTTTGAGCACTAATCTGTAACTATTAAATTAAAAATTTATTCATTTCACAGCCTAAACATGTTCCAAATACTTTTCTAATATTTGTTTTCATGGCAATAAATAAACATGCAAAAAACAAAGAACTTATTGTAAAAATTGTTTAGGGGTCATTTTTGACCCCGCTGGTACTCAGTGTATAAAATAAATTCTGGTAGTCTGAGGGCTAAAAAACAACTCCACGGAGATTATACTCCTTGGAGACTTCAACGTTGACTTATTGAAGGTAAACGAGCATAAAGAAACTAATATCTTTTATAATTGCCTAATCTCCAATCAGTACCTTCCGGTTATTACAAAACCGATCAGAATCACCTCTAACACCAAAACACTAATTGACAATATTTTTTGTACTGCATGGTCCAAGCTTCAATATGCGTCTATCGTTATCTCAGATCTATCAGATCACTTGCCCATTTACGCACTATTTGCACTTGAGACCATGACTAAACAAAAAAAAACTTAAAAGGGAAAGTAGACCTATCACAGATACGGGTTTGAAACAATTTGAAAAGGCGCTTGCAGATATGAACTGGGAAACGGTTTTGAATTACTGCACGACAGGTGGAGTTAATGAAGCATATGACTGCTTTATTGCTAAATATAGCTGGGCCTATAATAGTTCATTCCCATTAAAACTCGACTCTAAAAATCCAAAGGCAAACTATTCCCAACCCTGGATGTCGGCTGGATTATTAAAAGCCTGTAGAAAAAAATTATATGTTAAGCAGTGTTGCCAGTTTCGCGGTTTTCCCGCCCAATTGGGCTAGTTTCAAAATTTAGTTGCGGGAAAAAATCGCTGTCCGCGGGTTGCGGTTTTTTGGGCTACTTTCATTCTTGTCTGCTATATGGAAAACGGTATTGCAAAGACTGTGAAAAATACATTCAGATGCTAACATGATAAATGTTGGAGATGTTAAGGAAGAAATTACCCTGTTCAGATGCATTCAATTTTTGAACTTTACGATTAAACACGTTACCAAAGTTCAGTTAGAAGTAAATAATTGCATACATTTTGATCATTTTCAGCTATATTCATTTTGTTTACGCTATAATTTATATTGGGCTAGTTTTGGGCGGATTTTGGGAAGCCTTTGGGCGGGATTTCCAGAAAGTACCTGGCAACACTGATGTTAAGTACCTGAAGAATCCCAGTACTGATAATAAACAAAAATTCACTACGTATAGAAATAAATTTAAATCAATCCGAATTAATGCTGAACGAAATTACTATTCTACAGAATTTTGCAAATACCATAACGACCTTAAGATGACCTGGAAATTAATTCGCTCGGCAATGCACCTAGATATCAAACATCCAAAAATAGATCACTTAGAGCCATTAGAAGATCGGTGTCCTCCAAAGTGTTTACAACCATGGTTCATGCCTTTGTCTCCTCACGCATTGATTATTGTAACTCTGTACTAATTGGGCTTCCTAAGGTTCGCTTGTCCTCTGTGCAATCTGTCTTAAACGCTGCAGCCAGACTTATTGCACGTCTTCCTCGGTACTCTCACATCTCCACATACATGACTAATGATCTTCACTGGCTCCCTCTCTCAGCTAGAATCAAGTACAAGATCCTGCTCCTAGTTACTAAGTCCCAGCAGGGCTTGGCTCCTAGGTACCTTTGTGACTTAATGTGTAAGCCACTATCTGCACGTTCTTCTCGCCCCTCTTCGTTCTGCTGACCGGCTTGATCTTTTCGTACCTCGGTCGCGAACCTCATTAACCCAGCATCGGGCTTTCGCTGTAGTTGGTCCATCAATATGGAATGACCTTCCCCTGCAATTCGTAGCAGGATTCTGGAGGGGATTTCACTGGCATCTCTTCGCTGCTTAAAGACCTTTCTCTTTTCTCGGGCCTGTCACGCTGAGAGCGCTTCTGTATAGCTCTGCTGTGAGAAGCGCTTACAAATGTTCAGATTAGATTAGATTAGATTAGACTTGGTAATTGATGGGAAAAAATTGATAATACTGACCTAATAGCCAACAGTTTTAACAATTATTTTCTTAACATAGCTAACGACTTAGCAAATAGGCTTCAAGACCGACCCTGCCCCTTTGAGGATTAACTGCCACCCTCTAATTTGAATTCTATGGGACTAACTCTATCTAACCACCCCAGAGGAACTCATGAATATAGGGATGAACTTTAAAAACTCATACTAAAAGTATTGATGTTATCGACCCCTACATAGCGACTCCAAATCGCTCTCTTATAATTATACCCTTGACAGAAATTATTAATTGCTCTTTAGCACACGGAATTGTCCCGGATCAACTCAAAAGCGCAACAGTTGTCCCAATTTTTAAGAAGGGAGAAAAGGATTGCCTGGCCAATTACCGACCCATCTCCGTCCTCCCTTATTTTGCAAATTCCTAGAAAAAGTTATGTACGATAGGCTTAGCTCCTATGTCAATAAATCTCAATTAATCCACCCATCTCAACATGGGTTTCAGCCGGGACACTCCACATTTATGGCATTGCTCGATATGGAGGAGAAATCTCAAATGCAATTGATAATAACGAATACTCTACAGGAATTTTTATAGATTTAGCGAAAGCTTTCAATACGGTAGATCACTCAATCTTGTTAAAAGAATGTCAAACTACGGTTTTCGTAGCCTACAACACAAATGGTTCCATAGCTACCTTAGCGAACGCACATAAAGAGTTTTATGTAACGGGTCTCTTTCGGCCTTGGGCCACATTGCATATGGAGTCCCACAAGGGTCAAATCTCGGACCACTCCTATTCTTACTGTATATCAACGACCAAGCTAATGTATCTACAACCCTACACTTTATCCTGTTCGCGGACGATACGAATATATTTGACTCCAACAGCTCTTGTACCTCCATTATGGAAATTGTCAACCACGAATTAACCTTAATTGGTAAATGGTTCGTAGCTAATAGACTTACGCTAAACGTAGAGAAAACTAACTTTATAAATTTCAAATCACATAGAAAAATTAAACCAGTAAATTTGGCTTTAACTCTCGAAGGAAGCTCCATCCGTCAAGTAGACTCTACCAAGTTCCTAGGGGTGTTTCTTGACCAGCACTTATCATGGAAAACACACATCAATTACATTGCACAAAAATAGCTAAAAACATAGGAATAGTATCAAGAATTTTGTATCTCCTCCAAAAACAATTATGTTAAACTTATATTATTCACTGATTCTCCCATATCTTAATTACTGCAATTTAATCTGGGCCTAAAATTACGAATCTCGAATCCATAAATTAATAATAGTTCAAAAGAAGGCAGTTAGACTAATTCAGGGAGCCCGTAAAGACGCTCATACTGCCCCCCTTTTTAGGGACCTGAACTTGCTAAACTTAACACAGATAAGAAGTTTGCAAATAGGAGAGTTTATTTATCGCTACGAAAATAATTTATTACTCATTTCATTTGCGGGGTACTTCACTCTCGGCTCCCAGATCCATGATCACTTCACGAGGAGGGCTACATCATACCGTCCAGCAAAAGCGCGGACTAACACAAGAGAATTTAGCATTAGAGCTACCGGACCATTACTCTGGAACTCCATTCCATATGAAATTCGAACATCTAAAACTCGACATGAATTTAAAAAAAGACTACGTCTCTGCCTTACAGTCGCACATCTATAAAAAAAGCTTTTTTTTCCGATAACATAATATATGTACATATTTATAAACGTATGCCTGTTTGCACGATGCACCGGTCGTCGAGCCTTTTAGTTAATCTATACTAGACAAGTTTAGTTAAGTAATCTAACTTCTACTTTTGTCTCTGTTATTCTCGTACAAAAAGGAATATTTTATGTTTTGTTTGCACAGCCATCTACTGAACCTATGAAACTTGACGCAGTAGGGTGTCTCCATCTAGCGGGATACCAATCCCTGAGGATCCACCCCTGCTACCGTTAACAACTCCTCCACCGTTAATTGCAATATAACTGTTATGTGTCTTTACTTTTCCTTGTTACAATTACACTGTTACGGGTATTGATTGTCACGAATGTAAATTCATGGGTGGTTACCGGCTGCAATAAAAAATATTGATTGATTGATTTATGTATGCATATATTTATGTATGTAAATATGTACTTTTGTTTATATGTATGTATGTAGTATATATGTGTATGTATTTATGCATTTATGCATATTTAATCAAATCACCACCTGCTGCTTCCACACACGGTTGCAGATGGTGTTACGCACTAGAGGTCTGCGGGTCGGGTAGCAAAAATCCTGTACCCGCAGACCTCTATTACGCACTCTACCCACGTGCAGTTACGATAGGATACGACGGAACAACCGTGGTTCCGCTTGGAACATCCTTCTCTGAATCTGTGACATTTTCAAACACCCACCCTCACGGTTCTCGTTAAGCATGCAAGTGAGTACTTGTGTACTTGTGTACTTGTTTGCATGCTTTTGTGCATAATATACGTACGTACGTATGTACGTATGTATGTATGTATGTATGTATGTATGTATGTATGTATGTATGTATGTATGTATGTATGTATGTATGTATGTATGTATGTATGTATGTATGTATGTATGTATGTATGTATGTATGTATGTATGTATGTATGTATGTATGTATGTATGTATGTATGTATGTATTTATGTATGTATGTATGTATGTATGTATGTATGTATGTATGTATGTATGTGTGTAAACATGTACGTATTAATGTATTCATGTATGCATTTATGCATGTATGGCCTAATTAATTATGTGTGTATATATGCATGATTGTGTGTGTCTGTGTAAGAGATGGAGTGAGAGGTGTCGTCATGTTTGGCCTTTTCACATGATACCAGATCACAGACACACACACAGGCTCTGCATCAAGTCAGACGGATTTATGAGTCAGTAAAAATTAGAGTTGTTAAATTAGGCCTACTTATTAAAAATATTTTCAATTAGCTACTGTGGAGAAAGGCCATTAAAGATGGATGGCTAACGACCTGGCCTCCCACGTGACTATCGTCCTTAAGAGTAGATGCAAACGGGTTCTCCCAGCATCGTTTGGTTCTTTCTCGACAGCGCTTCAGGTGACTTTGTTCATCTTTGCGCTCACGGTTCTTGTCTCGCGCTGATAAGCACTAACGGTAATTATAAATATATTAATAATTATTAGTCTCTTCTATCGCTCCATTAACATAGCTATTGCACAAGGCATCGGGCCACCAGATTGTAAGCATGTTTTTTTTATATTATTCGAAAGTGCAATTTTTAATCATACTGCGTTAAATGGTTCACGTCAGTTTGAATCAATGCACGAAGATTATTATTATTATTATTATTATTATTATTATTATTATTATTATTATTATTATTATTATTATTATTATTATTATTATTATTATTATTATTATTATTATTATTATTATTACTATTATTATTATTATTATTATTATTATTATTATTATTATTATTATTATTATTATTATTATTATTATTATTATTATTATTAATTCCGAATTGGTTATCGGGTATCCGGTACGCTTATGAAAACATTGAATATAAGTGCGTATGTTGCGCATGCCTCACATGGACATGGTCTCGCACTGTATTGGCCGATTGGTTTGAGCGCGCACCTTCTAGCTCCATATCATGTAAAATGCTTCCAAAAGCGCTCAGCGGCTGTTGGGATCCTCACCGGACACCCTAATCACGGGAGTGGGCGCTGAGGATGACGTCATAGGTAGCTGTCGGCACCCTCGTTAGTCCCCAGTCCCCAGGCAATTCAACACTTTGCCCCGCCTTAAAATTTGAAACTTATCTACGGCTGGTTGCTCGAATTTAGTGTGACAAAACAAGAACATCATTTGGTGAAGTGGATATTTACACCAGGTTACGGAAAGTTGCGATAATGAAAAAGTATCGGCGATACCAAGTATTTCAATACTTTATAGCGATATTAACAGCCCCGGCAAAATACAAACAATACAAAATGCAGCGTGCAAATATGTTTCAGGAATATAAAACACATATCCAGAAAGGACTGAATTTCCGCTTATTAGGGTCACCTATTTGACAACAAATTTGCTTAAAATGGCGAGTTATTAACATAATAGCCTTAACACAATTGACAGGGCAGAATAAAGGATATAGAGATCAAAAATGTTTAACTATACTTCTTTCAGTAGGCTACTTTCTTCACTCAATATGCGTGCACGGACTTTTCAAATATGCACGTAGGCACCTACGAGTGTTTGAAGAAATCTGATATATAGCGCCATTTTATGAGTACCTCACAAAATCACTGACATCTACTTGTTATCGATATAGGGGCCGTCCATAAATGACGGCACCATTTAGGAAATTTGTGACGATGTGTGACATGGGGTGGGGGTCTGAGTAGTGTGACGTCACACCAGGTCATGTTATTAAATTGACAATTAATAACAATTTAATTTGAATAATAACGGTAATTTTTAGGATTAAATTTTCATTATTTTTTAAAATTATTTTAATGTATTCAGGCACCATTATTAATAATTTTTAATTATTTCAATATTTTCACCGTTAGATTTTAAAATATTCACTGCTATTTGTTCCATGAAGGAACATTTTGCTTACGTCAGAGCTTTGTGACGTCATTTTCAAGGGGGTCTTACTTTTGTGACGAATGACGAGGGGGGAGCGGGGTTATGTGAGTACCTCACAAAATCACTGACATCTACTTGTTATCGGTATACCCTATAGCCAACGGTTAAGAGTTTCATTTTCAGCACTGAGGCGGCTTACGACAGCAAATCATTCGGTTCCTCTGTACGTTGAACGACGATCTGGAGAGTCTTCTTTGATCGAAATGCGGCGTTTTCTGTTGGCAGGTAAGAACATTTAAAATCCAAAATCATTTCCTTTTGGCATATTCTTGTACATACGTGTATTTGAGCGCGTATATACTATATATAGCGATTATTCGGCACTTTTGACACATGCATAAATACATGGCTTTCTAGTACGTCTTAAGAGAAGCTGGAAATGTTTTCGGAGCATTTTATGGCGGAAAACTTCTGATGTTGAGTAGAAGAATGTTCCAGAAGGATAAGCGAATGCAGAAGAAAGCACAGTGTGTCGTAACGGTTGTAAGGTAAGGGGTCGTCCATTAATTATGTCAACAAATTTTAGGCAGTTTTTGACCCCTCGCCCCCTTGTCAACAACAGTTGTCAAACATTGACGGACCCCTAAAAAATTATGTCAACAATCCCAGAACCCCCCCCCTACAAGAAAGAAACACAATGGCTCAATACATGTAGAATCATTTTTTCAAATTGTTTTACACTAAAAAATGCAATCTCGAATTTCAAAATATATGAGTTTAGTTTATTACCAGCTTTTTAGTAGTATTAAACATTAAGCACTTTATACATTTTTAGCATTACTTAATGTTTTCGCTACCATTTTGAAGGGTCTGTGTTGATTCATTGGAAAAAATTTGTTGACGTCAAATTTTACCGAACCCCCTCCCCCTTGTCAACAACTGTCAAACTTTTCCAAACCCCTCCCCCTATTTTGTTGACATAATTAATGGACGACCCCTAAAGCGGAATCAATATATCCATTGTGCTTTCAGAGTGCCTTGATCGTCAACGAGATTGTATTGTATTGTATTTTCGTTTATTTCATAACTTGCTGTCAAGACGCAACATGTAACATCAATGCATGATTATGCAGTTATAGTATTAGAGACTATAGTACTATTTTAGCTTTAGGCCTAGATAATGCACTGTTCAGCACTATAATAGGTATAGTTCTAATGGGGCAAATTGTATTGGATTATAGTGTTGAGAGTGAGGCTAAACGAGGATTCAGACAGCTGCTAGTAAATGTCTTTGAACATCTGGCGTGGTGGTTTAAGATTGGTTTAAGACAGGAACGCATAAATCCCCACAATACTCTTTTGAGGTAATTGCCAACAATCCTAATTGTAACGAGTATGGGTTATCAGAGGCGTGACAATGCAGGTTGTCAACGATGCCCATAACAGCCTTTAGTAACATTCCATCACTGACTCATCAGCTCCAATGTCTCTCCTCTCTCTCTGGTCTTTCTGGTAGTCGGACTCGGATCTCAACTGGACATCTCCGGACAATCCCTCTCACATGACGCAACCCTCGCGAATAACCTGGTGCCCACTTGCTATAGCAACGAAATTTCGACTTAACGATTAGACAGCCTCCCTGTCTTAGTGGGCTGATCTTATGGATGTTGGCCTGGTTACTGTTTTAGTTTCTGTGTTCCATCGGTCAGTAAGCATTAGTCACTGACTCAATGGTAGCAAATGCAATTTAAACGTAGCTTTAAATTTCAGCCTTGATGTCTCAGATCACTGCACATTCGAAAACATTAATTTATTTTACTCTACGGCATGCAATCTAGATTTAGACAGCCGCCTTACGCTATTATAAGTCGCTAAATGTGGTTACATTGTTGGTAGTCTGCTTCGTTGCCATGGCAACCCAGCAAGGTCAGCAGGGTCAGCAAGGTCAGCAGGGTCAGCAAGGTCAGAAGGGACAGGATGATCCGTGCGAAAATTATGTCAGCATAACGGACGAGAGACGCAGTATTCGTTACAGGGCAACTGGAGGCGAGCCCAACATCTGCGACAAAGACATCGACGAAAGTATGATCATCGATTTATGGATCAGTTGCTTCACTGTAGCCCACTGTTGATTCGCTTCATCGTCGATTAATAGATTTGTTTCATCAAAGAAATTCATTAACTGATTCTATAAGTCATCGAGCCATCAAAATACAGATTAATTAATTCACTGAATCGTTGTTTGTTTGATTCTATTAATGATCAATATTTCACTGAATGAAATCAAAATAGTAAAGTAATCGATTCCTTTACTCTTTGATTCAGTAATTTCATTGACACATTGATTCGCTATTCTAGTGATTCATTCAATCAATTCTTGAATGATTTTTGGTTCGTTCATTCAGTCACTCACTCGTCCTTTCAATTCAACGAATTAAGTTTAATTATAGTAATCAAGACGTGCACTTTTAATGAACAGGTGCACTTTTAATGAACAGGTGTTAACTCTAGCCGTGACTGTCGTTTCAGAGGTCTGGTATAGATTCCAAACGCTTCCCCCGCAGAAAATACACGATCAATGCATCACAGAACCCAAGTGTGGAACGGAACAACCTGTTTGGATAAGAGGCACCCATCCGACAGGTAGTTGTCACTGTCAATAACTTAGACAATTCGATTGGTGCTGGTCAGCTGTGAACGAGCTTTTTTGGTTGTTGGATCCAGATTTTAGAACGCTCTCTCTCTGTATCTGTTCAATCTGCTCATACGATTATGTCATTTCGTTCATAACCTAATACTTACCTTTCTCAAACTGCTTATCCACCATAGGCTGCCTCTCTTTCTAAGCAGACTGATCTTCTGTATAATTAACTGATATTTGCTTGGTTTTGGAGCGCCATTGGTTGATGCCTCGTGCATAAGCATCAAAGTGAGTGACCATTAATTAATTAAGACTCGAAGCCGAACAAGTTTGGTTGTTTACCAAATCTGTTGCTATATTAACATAGACATTGTTTTCCTTTGTGGACATTTGGGAAGAATTTTGTCTGTTTATATCCTATTTGAACGACCGGGGAAAATCCAAAGGGGATAAGGGGGGAAACTTCCGGGTGAAATGTCCAAGGGGGAAGTTATCTTGATTTCCACTTATTTCCACATATAAATACATGCATTCATGTAAGTAAATAGGCTTATATGCGTGACTGTTGCATGTATTAATGAATAGCGCTTAATCTTTTCAACATTATAATTGTCATTCCATCGTCACAATGAGTATCGTACTCATCATCTTACAGACCTGCTGACTCACTAATATGAACGGTGATAGATATCATGTTGTGTTGCAACAGCTGCTGATCCGGGTCCGAAAGATGTCGAAATCTGTTCTTCTCAAGACATGAATGACTGTTGCGGAGGATGGAGATCGAATATCAAGGTTAAGTTCTGTCGGGCTGTTGCAGCAGGTGACGATGACTTCTACGTTTATCTCTTGAAGAAAGTGCCAATTTGCGACATGGCCTACTGCGCCGGAGATGGAGATGTCTGCGCGAAGGGAACAGTCTGGAACCCCAACAGCAAAACATGCACACGTAAATAAAAAACATCACATTTGCAGTAGCTTTTGATAGGTACATGCACACTTTAAATACATATGTAGTACAATCATTCATCCAAGCATACTTGCATACAAACATACCTAGAAGCATAAAAAGATGGCATACCTAGATGCATGCCTACATAGCTCTACATATACATGTCCATAGGTACACGGATGTGTAATAATTATATACATGCAAGCATAATTATAATATTTCTACGTATATACATGTATCTGTATTATTATAGATTATATACATAGAAATATGCACTTGTACATGCATGAAAAAATCATCTCTCCAACATATGGTCCTTGGTCTTGTTCGACCATAACAGATGTAATAAAATGTTATAATGCAACTTATTAATAATGACATCATAAATTGTGACGATTAGCTGTTTATATAATGTTGCTATTATCTTCATTATTCGAATCATCAGAAGTAAGAAGCACAGCGATGAATAACATCATTAAAAATCATTATTATTTAATAATTATTGCTAATAGGAAACAGGTTTATACGAAATAAAAAAATACGGCTTATTTCTTAACCTTTAAATTTTAAAGCTTATTTCGTCGTAGTATAAATGATAATCGTCTTCTGTTGACGTGTCTTTGAAATTCTTGAACTAGAGCCGCACCCAATCATAGCTGATCCAGTTTTCGAGGGGCCGACCACCGTCAAGAAGACTCTGATGGGGACAGAAAAATATGACGATTTCCACTTCACCTGCAAAGTTCAATGGACGAATCCGGATGGAGATAGGAAGGGAGAACAGTTCGAGGTTGTCTTCACCTTCGACGGACAGGAAGTGACCAGCGTGCCTCCGAAGAAAACAGATGGATCCAAACTCAGCGTTAAACTGTGGTCCAAAGAGCTCAAAGGTCAAGTTGGAAAGACGGTCAGTACATTATCAGGATCACCATTGACATCGATGTTACGATTCCTAATAGTATTTAGTGGTAGTAGCTTTTGTATATATCCAATACCAATGTAATTAATAATTTTTTTCTTCGTAAGCTGTATTTTTGTGTTTTCTTAACCTTATTACAGGGTTTTCTTAACAATATGACTGGGTCTTCTTAATATTATTACTGTCTTATCTAAGACATGATGCTCGGTTACCTTAATATTATTATTACTGGGCTTTCGTATCATTACAACTGGGTTTCTTAATTTTTTTATTGGGGTTTCTTACTGTTATTACTGGGTGTTCTTGACATTATAGATATCGATATTCTTAAATCTCTAGGCTACTTGAGTGTCTTAACATTACTACTGGACTTTCTTAACGTCATTACTGGTTTTAAACATAATAACAGGGATTTCTTAAGATTAAAACTGGGTTAAGTTAACGTTATACTCATTTTTTAAATGAATTATATAGCGTCTCTATCCTATTTCATAAGGAATCGATCCATAATCCCTTTAGGCTCACAATTGCGATGTTAATTCATACTCGGTAAAACATAAAGCAACTTGAGAAATTGCTACAGAATGACTTGGGAGTCAGTTTTAACACGTGGACGCAGAACGATAGTAGCTGTCACTGTGCTGGTCCCATGATCCAAAGATTGTGGTTTCGAATCGACTGAGCGGACTTCGTGTTATGACCATACATTAGTTAGTGGTTCACACTTATAATGATTGCGTCACTGGCCTTGTTATGCCATGCTCTGTAACGTTATACTATGTGATTATTATGATATTATTATTATTACGTTATTATTATTATTATTATTATTATTATTATTATTATTATTATTATTATTATTATTATTGAAATTATTATTATTATTATTATTATTATTATTAAACTGTTATTTATATGATGCTATGATATGTCATATCATGTTATGCTGTACAAGGTTAATTTAGCCACGGAAAATTGCACGGATAACAAAACTACAGAAATGTGAAATGATGAGATAAGACAATAATTATGTCTCCAAACAACTCTGCTAGACAAAGTTTCTGCATTATGTGGGGAGAGAAAAAAATGCCAACGGACGAAATTCCACACAATGCGCAACATGCAAGGTTCGAAGGAAAGAGAAATGCTGGGTGGCCAAAAATGTTCTGGATTGACAATAGCCAATAGCTGAAGATATAGCAGGGCTTGTATTAACATAGGGGTCGTCCATTAATTATGTCAACAAATTTTAGGCAGTTTTTGAGCCCTCCCCCTTTGTCAACAACTGTCAAACATTGACAGACCCCTAAAAATTGTGTCAACAATCCCAGAACCCCCCTACAAAAAATAAAAAAAATGGCTCAACACATGTAGAATCCCTTTTTTTATTTTTTTGCACTAAAAAATGCAATCTCGAATTTCAAAATTATACAGTATGAGTTT
This sequence comes from Aporrectodea caliginosa, assembly GCA_020284085.1. NCBI lineage: Eukaryota > Metazoa > Annelida > Clitellata > Crassiclitellata > Lumbricidae > Aporrectodea > Aporrectodea caliginosa. The sequence goes on from JACEVL010000521.1 coordinate 707,200, forward strand.
AGTTTATTACCAACTTTTTAGTAGTATTAAACATTAAGCACTTTATACATTTTAAGCATTTCTTAATGTTTTCGCTGCGATTTGGAAGGGTCTGTGTTGATTTATTGGAGAAACATTTCTTGACGTCAACTTGTACCGAACCCCCTCCCCCTTGTCAACAACTGTCAAACTTTTCCAACCCCCTATTTTGTTAAGAGATTGTTACTGACACTGGTACTGACATAGGACCGATGACAATGGAGATCATTTGTTCGTAGCCATCGCCGACAAACTGACGATGATGGTGTTGATGCCAGCTGAACAAATTATTCTATGTTGTAATAATTATGCCGCTATGTAATGCTGTTATACAGTACTGTTTTGTTAAGTTATATAATATGCTACACAGATTTCAATACGATGTTGAGTCTGTCGAGTCTATTGCATTCATTCATTCATTTCAGATATTTATATAGCGCTCCTTCAAGATTTCTACTCAGAGGCGCTCCCGACTACAGCGCGGACACTGAATCGGAGTTTCACGCCGAAGCGCATGAGCAATTGCGAGTGAAGGACTTGCCCAGGGTCCCTACGCGGCGGATTGAGGTAGATTCGAACCCGCAACCCTGCGGCTGCAAGGCACCAAACATACCTCCTTGAGGTGGATTCGAACCCGCAACCCTCCGGCTGCAAGGCACCGAACATACCCCTACACCACCGCGCCCCGGTGCATGTGGATGTTGTTCAGAGAAATACTCAATCGTGATCAAAATCTCTATTGGTGGCCATAGTTTCTGCATTATAAACTGTTCCTTCTTAAATACAACTACCGTATACAGTTTGAACGAATTTCTTCTCGTTAATTGGGATCTTTGTCACTCTTTTTTCCCATTAAAATGAATTTGCAGGTCGGATGCAAGGTTCGTTCTTACTGGAAAATGTTGGGAAATCGGAAGAGTACCTACCGTCAGGCTCAAGGAACATATTTCGTTGGAATCAAATACAGCTTAGTAAGTGACAATAGTTTCTAATTGAGTTACTAGAATTATTATCTCGGCTCAATTCGTGATCTAAACTCTGATCTAATCTACTCATACGACTTCTATAGCGCTATTATAACTAAGTCCTACCCATCGGTCGATGGTTGCTTTGAGCCAAATTGTAATAAGAAATCAGAAACCATTGGTGAATCTAGGTTGAAAGCCGACAGATCAGAGAAACCAAAGGATGATTACGATTCGACTGCGTTAATTTACGCAATGTGATGTACGATTAGCTTCACTGGTTTGAGCGTGGTCTTTCATTTCAAATAATACAATACAATTATATCAGTCATACAATTCATCGCAGCCCCTATAATTTTGGCAAAAGAATTACAGCGATCGACGTTGATAAAAACAAATCCAGTGTTAAACGATATCCTGTGGATGTACGTGTCACTGACGATGATTTAATATTAGCCCACATGAAATGGGTAAACGTTATCGATCTAACCTTAGTCTACCTGAAAAAGGTAAATATTATCGACTTATTCTTAATCAGCCTGAAAAAGGTAAATATTATCAACATAGCCTTTGTCTTTCTGAAAAGGATAAATAATTATTATCGAACAGCATTCATTATATGCTGATTCAAATTGGCGAGATATCATAGCGACAAAAACACTTAAAGGGTTTCAGAACCACCCCTGTGTTTCGTGTTTCTTTTTCCTCATCGTTATCATCTTCATTTTATGATCATGGTCGTGATCATAATCATACTTCATATTTTTTATTCGACTTCTTCTGCTTCTCCTTTATTGTTCTTCTTCTTCTTCTTTCTCGTTTTCTTCTTCTTCTTTTCATTCTTCTTTTATTCTTTCTTATCATTCTGCTACTTCTTCTTCTTCTTTTCGTCTTATTCTTCTTTTTCTCCTTCTTCCTTTTCTTCTTACTTTTTTTTCTTCTTCCTCCTCCTCCTCTCCTTCTTCTTGTTTTCGTTCTTCATCTTCTTGTTCTTCTTTCTTTTGTTCTTCTTGTTCTTTTTCTTGTTCTCCTCCTCCTTCTCCTCTTGTTCTATTCTTGTTGTTGTTATTGTTGTTGTTGTTGTTGTTGTTGTTGTTCTTCTTCTTCTTCTTCTTCTTCTTCTTCTTCTTGTTCTAATTCTTCTGCTTCGTCGTCTTCTTCTTTTTCTTCTTTGTGGAATTTTCCTTGGCATTCTTCTTCGCATGTTTCTTAGTCCTCCTCCTCCTCCTCCTTCTCCTCGTCCTCGTCCTCGTCCTCCTCTTCCTGTCATATTTACAATTGAATGTCTGTATATTCATGCATCCGTCCATCGATTAATCCAATTTATTGTCTGTCCATCCACCAATACATCTATAATGGCACTATATATCTATCAGTCCATCGGTTCATCCATCCACCTATATATCCATCCAACCATCATGAATTCTCTAATAATATTATAATGTTGTTCTCTCAGACGGGCGCTCCAGGTTCCTTCACATCTCCTCGCATCGAAATCGACGAGGGATCTCCACCTTTGACCCTCTACTTCCAAGCCACTGTACCTATCTCCTGTCCAGAGACGAATTTCATGTCGACGTGCAAGTTCTCCATGATCATGGCTGACATCTCACCGAAGGAAGGTCTTGGAGTGTTGGAGTGTTCGATCACCTTCGCCGGTCTGGACCGCGATAAAGGGCTGCCAGCGCAGATGATTAAAGCCCAGACGACTCCGGGAATTATGAACAGAGCGTCCGTTCTGAGGTTCCGCCCTGTTGACACCAATCCGGAATTCTTCTGGCACCAGTTCCAAATGCCAGACATTCCTGTACGTGTTAACGAATTTACTGACTGATAAATAACATATTGATTAATCCAGATCACTTATTACGCCCGTAAAGCTTAAGCAGAGGCAATCCTAAATATTTTTACCATCCTGCAGCGCAATGGAATTTGACGACACATGAGGAAAGTTCATTCTGCTCTCTTGACCTTGTCCTGATTCTGATTATTTATTTAGCGTGAAGCAGACGTGAAAGCAACAGTTTCGCATGTGAAATTCATTTTCTCCTGCTCTTTCACTTACGTTTCCATACATTTATGCGTAACTGCCTTGTTGGGGTGGCCCCATCCTACCTGAGGTCTTTTTGCACCTTTGTCTCCTCTTTACCTGCGAGGGCCTCTTTGCTATCTTCGACCCGTGGCCTTATGGTTGTCCCTCGCATGCGCTCTGCTACGGCCCACTCTAGGTGCTTTGCCCGTGTTGGCCCATCAGCTTGGAACTCTCTTCCCCAGTCTCTTCGCCTTGAGTTACTAGCCCTATCACCTTCCCAGTTCCGTAGACGCCTTAAGACATTTTTGTTCCCTGACGCAGGCACTGAAACAGGTCGAGAGCGCTGCTGATTTTTGAGCAGCGCTATATAAATGTTCAATTACAATTACAATTACAATTATCGTGGAAATAATTTATTTATTTCTTTACTTTTTCGTTTTATGTATTTTTTTAACTTTGTTGTTTCGTCCTTTTCCATTCTTATCTATCCAATTTTTATGCAAGTAGAAAGAAAATGAATGTCGAATATAAACAGCTTGCAGGCAATGATGTTACCTACAGCAATGGCTGCGCAATTGGCAAGATACCTGATTGTCATAACTCAGTGAGGGTGGAAGTAAGTAAGACACCGTAGCGGGAACCAGTTATTAATAATGATCCCGATTGAAACAAAATCGGCAAACAGATAAGACCAGGCTCGATTCATGGCCAGGATTCACTTGTCAGGCGGACAGGTAGACAGTCAGACGACTACGGATTAATGTAGGCCTATGTATGAGCACTTGTTATAGCGCCCCTTCAAGATTTCTACTCAGAGGCGCTCCCGACTACAGCGTGGACACTGAATAGGAGTTTCACGCCGAAGCGCATGAGCAATTGCGAGTGAAGGACTTGCCCATGGTCCCTACGCGGCGACTTGAGGTGGATTCGAACCCGCAACCCTCCGGCTGCAAGGCACCGAACATACCCTATACCACAGCGCCCCACTAATGTCCAGGTTACGCCGGCAGCGAAGGAGGCACGCATGCTCAGACAACTAGTCCAGGGTGGGTACACGGAGTATCCTCAACAATCGCGAACCTGCAACCATTCGTTAACAGGCCGAAGCGCATGAGCAATTATTGTTAAGTGAATAGAGCGTTATGTTGCAGATAACAGAAAAGTAAATCAAAGAGGTCTAAATATTTTCTGTCTGACATAATTGGGATGTCCGTAAAATTATAAAACTGTTACGAGAATTTTTTAAAAGACGCTTTAACAGCTCCACGTCACAAGACGAAATTGAACAATGAGTGGTGCTATCTGTAGATCATTATAACAGACAATGAGTGGTGTATCTGTAGATCATTGTAAAAGACACAGCTACGTCCGGTGTCTGCCAATCAACCGGAGACCCACACATTACGACGTTCGACAAGAGGTCAGTTGTACACTCAGTTATGATGGAGTTTTTCATCTAAGAAAGCATCAGTGCAGTTCACGACCGTCATCTGAATCTATCGTGAATAAGCTGGTGACCTGTTACCAACTTCTACGTATCGTTTTAGAGATTTTGAGATCACAACTAAATCCAGTCCAATGACGTCTATCGCCGTCGTAATATTGCACATATTGAATGAATAATATTGAATTTAACTTTGCGATTCTACATATAAATTGCAGAAGCATTATGTATAAATTAGATGAGATTCGAGACATACTTGGCCATATTCCCGTCACTATACTTGCTGTCACTGAAACTTGGTTAGAGGCGGGGCTGGAGGAAGCCATCAAGATACCAGGCTATAATTTTATTCACAAGTCCAGAGAGGGAAATAGAGGAGGGGGAATAGGAATGTTTATTAAAGAATCGACTAAATATGAATTGCAAAAAGAAACTGAGAAGCACAAAACCTACGAAGGGCTCCTTGTTAAAATTGGCTTAGAGAAAAGCGCATGCTTAGTGGGGGTTGTCTATAGGCCACCGGGGAGGAACATAGCGGAGTTCAATGTGGAAATAGAGGACCTACTGCTTCACATTACAAAGGGTACTAAGAACTTAATATTAATAGGGGACTTTAATATTGATCTGCTCAAAACTAACGAGCATAAAGAAACTAATGCATTTTATAACTGTCTCACTTCCCATCAGCTCATTCCTACTATTACGAGACCCACGAGAATTACCACTGATACCTCAACTCTGATTGATAATATATTTACGAACGCTTGGTCCAGTCTGATAGAAACGTCAATCATTATATCGGACCTATCTGACCATCTACCGGTTCTTGCTTGCTTTGCGTTAAAAAACCCAAGAAGAAGGATTCAAACTCCTTTGATTATCGTATTGTTAATGAGGAAAGGATTGAGAAGTTTAAAACTCTACTAACTGATAGTAAATGGGAGCAAGTAATGAGCATTAGTAGGGAAGGGGATGCTAACGGAGCATATGAATTGTTTCTACAAGTATATAAAACTGCTTACGATAAAGCATTCCCGTTAGTCTCTGGTAAAAGGAATACCGAGAAGCCCAAATATATTCAACCTTGGATGACTCCTGGCCTTCTTAAATCTTGCAAGAAGAAAAACTCCCTTTACCTAAAATATCTTAAAACACCTAATGAATTTAATAAAAACCGATTCACTGCATATAGGAACAAATTTAAAACAATTACAATTAAAGCAGAAAAAAATCATTATGAAATCGAATTTTGTAAATGCAAAGAAGACCTTAAAAAAACTTGGAAACTTATACGTTCTATGATGCAATTAGGGAATGGAGATACGCATATAGAAGCCTTAACAATAAATGGGGCTACAGTAAAAGACGCGAATGTAATGGCTAATGGATTTAATAACTATTTTACTAACATTGTACATTCCCTCGCAGAAAAGATACCTCCACCTTCGGTTTCTTTCGATAGCTATCTTCATACCCCTAGTCTGAGTTCAATGGGACTCTTATCTACCTCCTCACTGGAGATTTTGGATATTGGTAGGGACATCAAGTTGACGCATAGCAAAGGTATTGACGGTATTGATCCCTGTTTGGCAACGCCTTCTCTTTGTATCGTCGCCGAACCTTTGGCCGAGATAATTAACTGCTCCTTAAATACGGTAGTGGGATTGTTCCGCAGGCAATAAAAACAGCTAAAGTAGTTCCAATATTTAAGAAAGGTGATAAAGATAATGTTGCCAATTATCGTCCTATATCTATTCTTCCATATTTCTCAAAATTGTATGAAAAAATTATGTACACTCGCCTCTATAATTATGTAAAAAATCTCAATATTATCTGTCCGTCTCAGCATGGGTTTCAGCCCGGACACTCACCGTATATGGCACTTTTGAATATGCAAGACATGATCACTAACGCTATTGAAAATAATGAATACTCGATAGGAATATTTTTTGATTTGGCTAAGGCACTTGACACGGTAGATCATAGGATTATGCTAAGTAAGTTAGAATACTATGGAGTTAGAGGAAACCAGCTTAAATGGTTTGCGAGCTATTTGGATAACCGTTCACAGAGAGTCCTCTGTAATGGCGCCCTATCCGAGCTTGGTTTTATTAAATATGGAGTGCCGCAAGGTTCCAATCTTGGACCCTTTCTATTTTTACTATACATTAACGACCTGGCACTTGTCTCCCCAACTTTGTTTTTGTGCTATTTGCGGACGACACTAACGTGTTCTATTCCCACGGTTCTTGGCAGGAGCTAACTCGTGTAGTTAACGAGGAGCTGTCGAAGATAGATGTCTGGTTTGCTGCCAATAAACTCACGCTGAATCTAGACAAAACCAATTATATACTGTTCAAATCCCACAGGAAAGCTCTTCCGACTGGCAGTTTCGACTTATGTATTAAGGATACCCCTATTGAGAAGGTAGAGTCAACGAAATTTCTAGGGATCCACATTGATCAACATATGACTTGGAAGGTTCACATTAATCAGATTTCAGCTAAAATTGCTAAAAATGTGGGCATTTTAACCCGTATAGCATACTTACTGCCCAGAGCAACCAGATTGAATTTATATTACGCACTTATTTACCCGTACCTCACCTATTGCAATATGGTGTGGGCCTCGACATACGCCTCGAGATTGAACAGACTAATTATCCTCCAGAAGAGGGCTGTTCGTTTAGTTGCAGGCATTAAGAAATGGGAACATTAAGGCCCATCCTTTTCGGAACTAAGATTACTTAGACTCGACCAGATCAGAGTCTTCCAAATAGGGGAATTCTATTATCGGCTTGAACATGGGCTCCTCCCCCGATATTTAAGGGCTTCCTCCAGCACGTCTCTGACATCCATTCGTACTCTACTAGGAACACCTCTGCTTACCGCCCTGTTTCAGCTCACACTAATACCAGACGTTTCACTATCAAGTCATATGGTACTCAGGTATGGAATAAAATACCATCGGTAATACGTCTCACCAATAATCTATTGACCTTTAAAAAGAGATTGCGTACTGTACTACTCTCTTCCAAGTTATAAATTAGTATTTTTCATAAAGTGTAAATAGCCGCGTGTAGTTAAGATAATAGTTAAGCTCTTAGTTAAGAATTATCTAGTATTTTGCTTAAAGTGTAGGTTATTTCTAATAGGCTTCCAATTGATTATTTGACTGTATTGAACTTTGGGGTTCAGCCATTAGATTAAGAAATTTGTTTACTGTGTTGACCATCTTGGTAATTTTTTGCTGTAATTACTATTAGGGTGGCCCTACTCAGCGGGATTCGTTTATCCCTTCTGGGTTTCCCTTTGCTTACCCCCAAAGTAAGTACCCCTAAAAAGAAGATTATGATGTTTTATTTTAATTTGGTTTGGTTGCAATAAAAGAAGATTTGATTTGATTTGATTTGAAAGCATCATCAGTCGATGGCTCGCGGTCATTGATCGCCAGTTCGCCACACGCTGTCTTTGTGTTAAGGCAGTTCCACATATAAGTGGATATCTAGCTGACATACAGATAGGCACAGTCGATATCCGGTTAGTTCAGATTTTACCAAGGTATATGAACAATACCAGTGGCACATTCGAAATCGGGTTAGTGCGAACCAGTAATTAGGCGATTGAATGGGGAAATAGATGAGTAAGTAGTCTTTTTGTGCATCCGAGAAGTGCAAATATGTTACTTTGATATCAGTTTATTTCTTATACATTTTCAGACTTTATCACGTTTACACGGAGGGCGACTATCTATTTGCTAAGAGCACCAAACGTAACTTTGAGGTCAGTAAACCGTTATTACTCCGAAGCTTAAAAGCTTCTGACAGCTGCACGACGTCAAATGTCATATTCACCATTGTGAGTTTCATAATGGTGCTTTACAGTGAGTCAGATACATAGGCTACATAGGCTACATAGGTACATCTTAGATTTACATGGCTAGCATCATAACAGACCCGCAACCTGGCCTGTTGTATCTGTATGCACGCGCGTATGGAAGCGCAAATTATCCATGTATGCATGCACGTATGTGTGCACCCGTGCATGTATGTGTGTACATTATGTATGTGTTTGTCTCTATGTATGAATGCATATGCATCTATGTCTCTATGTATGAATGCATGTATGTGTATGCATGTATTGAGCTCATTTTTAGAACCCGCTTTGAAGGGTGTGATCGGAGGAGAGAAACTGAAGTAGCTAAAGAAAGAAATATGACTGCTGAGTCTTACATCTAAGATGCGTGTAATTCATTCACAAGTTTTCTTAAGTTATGAATTTGCGTTCCTGTCAAATTAAAATTCAGTTCACAATCAAACCCTTTATTGATACCAAGTGTTGCTGCATGTTGCAAGACACATTGATGAACAGGTATCTAAAGGTGATCCTAGAAGGTGCAATAATGTTCCGCTTGAAGGGAGTCCAGCTTCCATAATTTCTAGAGGCAGGAACACTAACGTAGTCTGCTACTGACATAATTATGTTCTCAAACAGGTCCACGTGCGCCATCACAGGTGTGGGCCGATTCCGACATGCAACTGTGCAGTGGCCGTAAGGGAAGGAAACAACGTCTTGGGTGTCAACTTCTGCGGAGGACCTTACACCTATCCAACCCCCATCACCTATCTCAGAGACAAAAACGTTCCGGGAGCTAGCATCACCCTCAGCGGAACCAGCTATACAGTGAGTCATTACTAAAAAATAAATTACATTGCTGTCATTACGTGGAAGAAGAGTTCTACATTAGCTATCTTAATACATTTATACATGTTGACAAAATCGTGAGTGAGTGCGGTTTCAATTCAAATCTTGATGTCAATGGTGAATTAAATGATAGATATTGCGCGTCTCTAAAAGAAATATCCGTTGCCATATTGGACATGTTACGTACTGTCGGAATCCAGGACAGGACTTCAAAGCACCACCATATCTCTCCAGTCTTCAAATTATTCCACTGGTTGAAACTCCACGAGGGCATCCACTTCAAAGTCCTACCACTAACCTATAACTCACTGGAATACTCCCAGTCAAATACGTTCCCCAGATCTTCACCATCCAGTCACTCCGCTCCAGGCGCACCTGTCTCATTCTCTCCAAAGTCAATACTACCACTAACCTATATCCCTACTTTGTCAAAGCTATCGCCCCATCTCTATTTTTTCTCCCAATCAAATAGCCCTCGTGTCCATAGATCTTCACCATCAGTCACTCCGCTCCAGTCGATCAACCACCTGTCTCGAACTCAAACTGCGCTTCCTTCTCTCGGACATTTGCACTGCTGTTGACAGGTGTCATATCACGTTACTGGCTCTCAATGATGTTTCCTCTGCCTTTGATATGGCTGACCATGATAGTTTCTTGCAGCTTCTTGTGACTTCCTGTGGTCTTCGGGGCTCCCCTCTCCTCTGATTTTCATCCTACAAGTACCTTATGGGTCACACCCAAATGATTATCTCTGGTGGCACTAGAAAGCCCTGGGTATATGTTCAATTTGGCGTCCTTCAGAGATCTGTGCTCAGCCCGTTCTTGTATTTCTTGTATATATACTGCAGATAGTCGCTCTCTCTTCACAGAATATTCGGTGGCTGGCCACTAACACATGGCTTTTGCTCATGGTCCTCCATCTGCACAGCTCATCCTTACTGGACGCATTGATGGATGGTCTATCACAGGACATTCACATCTGGATGTCTTCAAATCGGCTCTCTCTAAAATCGTCGAAGATCCAGTTAATATGGTTGGCACTCGTCAGCAATTCCTCAAACTTTACTTTACCATATTAGCTGAGAGGCTCTTATCGTTTACTTTACAGTATCCGTTACCTGAGCGTCATTCTCGACAGCACCATCGGGCCTTACCTTCTCTGAACACATCACCAATCTTACCCGTTCCTGCTACTATCACCTGAGGCTGCTCAGTGATATCAGAAGATCAATCTATTCCCCGGTCTTTACCGCTATTGTTCATGCTTTTGTCTGCTCTCTTATTAATTACTGCAATTCACTACTTGTTGCCCTTCCTAAAGTGCGGCTATCTCCTCTGCAATCGGTACTAAACGCTGCTGCCAGGTTAATTGCCCGATTTACCCTTTATTTTCACATCTTGTCTTATATGACCGACTACTTCTATTGGCTCCCTCTTTTTGCTCCTATCCCGTTTAAAGTTCTCCTACTTATCTGTAGATCCCCTGGGTCTAGCCTCAAAGTACCTATATGTGAATCCATTCGGCACCTGATCTCGGCTGCTCGATCTCTGGATCGTCCTGACCACTTTGTTCCTCGGATTAGGACTGCCATGGCCCAATCCCGAGCTTCTGTCTGCATTGATCCTTTACTGTTTAATGGCCTCCCTCCCTCAGTTTGCTCTACGACACTGACTGGAGGTCCCGCTGCATCTTTCCGCTGTCTTAAATCTTGTCTTTTCTCCCGGGGTTCTTTACTCTGAGAGCGCCTGTGATTGGGCTGCACTGCGAGAGGCGTTTAGAAATTCTTAAAAACAATTAATACAATACCATCCAGCACTGCACCTCCACTCTGGAACGAACTTTCCTCTTAATTCCGCAATCATTCTCAGCTCCTCAGCCATTCATTCATCGTCATATGCCTCATGCTCTTCCACTTATCACTCCACAGGCTTTCCACTCCAAATTGAAGTCTCATTGCTTCAAGAATTCCCACTATAATTCATCCGATTCTCCGCCTTACAAGCTTTCTTCTTCAAGGAAACCCGCCTTAGCAGCTGCTCTGCCTCCAGTCTCTCGTCTTTCAGACAACCGGACTCGAATATCAACACTACATCGATCTCTAGACAACCTCTCTGACATGACGCAGCGCTCGTAAATAAGATGGTACACTGCGCTTAGCTTCAGAGAACAGCTTTAGAAATTGGGAGTTTATGAATCGTTTTTCGCCTATTGGCCGAGATTTCTCTTGCATTCGTCACGGTGGCATACAATCAGCTGGACCACGAACACATCTAAGGATTTATTACACAGAGTCGTATACATTACCTGCTATTGGTAGAACCTTAAATGTGCACGACCTTTTCTAGATCACTATGCCATCCGGAGCGTACGTCAGAGCGGACTTTTTTCGCGGACTCATCAACTCGATCCTTAACATCTACCTCTACCTGAATTCCGAGGACCGAGGGCAGACTTCAGGTCTTTGCGGTACCTGGAATGGTAATCCTGGTGACGACAACATACCGAAAGGATCTACGACCAACGACGGCAGAGATTGGCCGATTACGTTCAGCGACAGCTACAAGTATGCGGTGTTGTGAACTATACAGTACAATGTATTATGAAATTTAAGGAGTAATACTCCTTGCAAGGTTCATAGATGCACAATGAAGCCCATAGCATTGCAAGATGATCACTTCCATCTAAGTGTGGCAATGCACTTTGACTTTGATACTGAAAGGTTGAAGATTAATTTCAGAATCGTTTCTAAAGCCTCCATTGGAAAGCTAAGCCTGGGAACCAACTTATTCACGGTTGCTGAGTCAAATTCGGCAAAGAGGTACGTAGAGCGTCCGTCGGTTAAAATGGTTGGTGTTTTTACATGTGGACTAGGGTGAGAGGTAAGGGGAAGAGGCGGAATCAGAGGTCTATCTTCAGTTTTGAAAGAAAACTTGCGCAGAGTTTAGAATGGAAGATTTGCGTTTAGTTTGATTGTAAAACCTGGTCAACTAAATGAGGCAAAGGTCAAGAATTAATCCACGAGTTTTCAGATGCCAACCTGTTTCTTTTAGATTGAAAGCAGACGAGAGTTTCATCAACGGCCACGTCAGACCTATCCAATGCCTCAACATTAAAGACCTCCTGCCAAACATTTGCACTTGCGACGACAGGCGGGCAGTAAGCTGTGTTGCCCCGGACGAAAAAACCACGACCTTTGTTACACAGTTTTCCGACGACTGTAATAAAAATAAGAATAACAAAATCCCTCCTCTGAATCGGAAACGAAGAGACGCGGATTCCACGAACGAAACGACTGAAGCTGAAAACAGGACGAGCGATATGATGATAACGGTAGCTGATATTCCTCTGCCGAAGTTCGACGAGAAACACGGTGTCAACTTCACTCTAACCTGGCCAACTGCGGGCGGAATCACCGAAGCACAGGCCAGAAGCCATTGTCAGGCGAAGATGGAAGGCTCGCCTGTCTACCAGATGTGTAAAGATCGGATGGGTCTAAATACAAAGTCAATTGTCGACAGCTGTGTTGCAGATGCACAGGTAAATACTTATGACAGCACTCTTGAAAGACTCACAACAGAAATTGGCATGTTGAATTGAAGGACGATTGAGTGTATGGATCGAAGGATGTGTGGTTATTTTTGGTGCATAGGTGGACAGATGGATAGATGGATGGGTGGAAGGATGGATGCGTGGATTAATGTGTGGATAAATGGTTGGATAAGTAGAAGACTGGATAAATGAATGATTCGATAAATTGGTGGTTCAATGGTTAGATGGATGGGTTGATGAACAAATTGATTGATGACCACCATGATCCATTCTAATACACCAAACCAGATACCATTTCACTCAGCCAGTAAGTCAGGCAATAAGTCAGTTAGTCAGCAGGTGGCTAGTCAGTAATTCAATCAATGAGTCTTTGCTTTCTTCCTTCATTAATTCATTCAGACATTAAGTCAATCAGTCAATTAGTCAGTCAGGCAGTAAGTGAGTCAACCACTCAGTCAGTCGTTAAAGGCAATGTTGCAGACAACATTTGCTGTTTGGCTTTGCAGGCGATGGACAATTTAACCGTCGCCACCGCATTCATAGCCACTGAGTTCCAGAGGATCTGCGTCCATCAGTTGGAAATCTCGGTTGTAAGCAACGGATCCTCAACTCCAACGCCGGAGGAAATTCTCATGGAAAACGTCGTCTCCATGATCTGTCCCAATCAGTGCAACGGAAATGGAAACTGTCGAAACGGAACCTGCGTCTGCAACGACGGTGGGATATCTTCATCCGTCCATCCATCCGTCCGTCTGTTTGTCTGCCTTTCTGTGTGTTTCTTTGCATGTATGTTTCTCTTTCTTTCTAAGTTTGTTTCTCTTTATCTCAGTGCTTGCCGGTCTCTCTCATATCTCCGTGCATCTTTCTGTACTTCTCTCTCGCTCTCTGGTTCTCTTTTTCTACATGTGTACACTGCAACAACCAATCGTAACTCTGTGATTTGTGTTTCCTCCAATTCTATCATTTTCGCAATTATCATTTTGCATTCTCTAAGCCTGTGCTCTTCTTCAACCTTCTCTTTACTCTTTCTTCTCTTCCGATAGAGGAGATGTCCTTTCTCTTGCCTTTATATACAGCAAAACGTCTTCGAAATCCCCACAGCACAAAAAAACAAGTACACCGAACAAGTCGATATACGACGGTAACGATCGGGAAGAGTACTGGGAAATTCTTGAATCGACGGGAGCCTTATATTCGGAGAAAAATCCTATAAGTCCACAACAGGTGAGGGGGTCGTAGTTATTCCACAAGATCCGAATGCGTTAGTAGAAATGTTGTCTTTACGAATCGCTAGTTTCCAGGCGGGTAATACGGGGGTCAGAAACGAAATAGTAAGTATATGCGATGAACTGTTAAGACAAGGGGTGATGAACACGAGCAGTATAAAAACTTAATGTTACAATTATAAAATGCTAGTCGTTATTAAAAGAAGATATAAGAAACAACACGTTATAGGAGGAGCAGGAATATTCGATACTATTACCGGAGTTTTCAAGAGGCTCTTTACATCGGGCGTTGCTAACCGAGTCGCCTCGACCGCTCTAAGCGTAGGCAAAGATGCCGCGAAAGAGTTGGGTAAAAAGGCCCTAGAGGTTGGAAAGAATACCGCAGTAGAGGCGGGTAAGCGATTGGTAGATAAAGCCGCCGCTAAACTTTTAGCATCGTCGGTACTGTCACCGCGCGCAGTCGAAAATCGAAAGGCTGAAACTATACCACCACCAGCACTTACGCGAGAGAATGCGGCTATCTTAGCGAGGTTAACCGGTAACGACGTGGGGCTTAGTAGTAGCAATGCTGGAACTAATATTAATAATATATTAGCCGGTTACGGACGGAAAACTCTTCTTCGAATGCCGTGTCCATTCAAGATCTCGTGCGTCATCTCAACAACAACAGCAACGGAGCGGGATTGAAACTCGCGCGATAACTATATAAAAAAATCTCCTCGGTAATTAAAAATGCAATCGGATATTCTAAACTTTACAGAAGCCTCGTCAGTCGATGAAGGAATTGAAAAATATGAATGGCACGAATACGAACCAGTAGCTAGAACGAATCTTAACTCAGCCGGTGAGATTCGCATAACTATAGAAACCCAAGATCTATTTTGTCATCCCTCCGAGTCTTACTTGCTGATCGAAGGTAGGTTAATCAAAGCAGCAGATGGAGCGGCGTACGCTAATGCTAACGCGGTTGCCATCGTCAACAACGGGCTTATGCATCTTTTCAGTCAAATCGGGTATTCCCTATCGAATCAAGAAATGGAAACGATATATCACCCGGGACAAGCAACGACGATGCTGGGTTTGCTGAAATATCCGGACGATTTCGCCAAAGCGCAAGGACTCAACCAATTATGGTGTAAAGACACTGCCGCAACCGCGGTTATAGCGGATAACGCGGGTTTCGCGGCTCGTCAAGCGTATCTTATTCAAAAACCGACGACTAAAGGAACGTTCAGTTTCATCGTGCCTCTTAGCCATATTTTCGGATTTTGCGAAGATTACGATAAAATAGTATACGGACTGAAGCACACGCTAACGCTAGTTCGCAAATCAGACGACGATGCGATTTTTAGAGTCGCAGGCGCAGATGCTCCTGCAGATGCAGCGATTGCTGGGAAAGTTGACGTCGCTAAAATCTCATGGTTTATGCCTCACGTTACACCGTCGGACATGGAAAGGGCGCAGTTATATAAAACTATCGAATCGAAAGCGTCGCTACCAGTTGCTTATCGGGCGAGGCAATGCGATACTATCACAGTTCCTCAATCGACTACTTTTAGCTGGCGTCTTAGCGTCAAGACGGCTCCGGAAAAACCTAGGTGGCTCGTCGTTGGATTTCAAACCGATCGCAGCGGCAGCCAATTACATAACCCATCGATCTTCGATCATTGTAACCTCAAAAACATGTACGTGATGATGAATCAAGAGAGATACCCAGCCGTCGACTACGACCTATCATTCCCCAACCAGAAATTTTCGAGAGCTTACAGAGACGCGGCGACGTTTAGCGAAAAATTCTACGGAATGGATCAACTGATTACGCAAAGTAACATCACCCCAGCCGACTATAAAGATCTATATCCGCTCATGGTATTCGACGTTAGTAAACAGTCGGAAAAACTGAAATCGTCGGTCGTAGATATCCAAATCAAAGCTATTTTTAACGCGGCGGTCGCTGCTGAGACACAAGCCTATGCGGTTATAATTTCGGATAAGTTGTTAAAATTCCAATCGGATGGACAGAAAATGAGCGTGGTGTACTAAAAAGTTCTAACTTAAGAAATAATATTATCATTATAAAATAAAAACATGAAGCTGCCAGAATTGAAAGAATTAATGAAACAACACAATATTCGCGGACATTCTTATCTCAACAAACCGCAAATGATTTCGCGGTTAGTCGAGAAAGGCGTGCTTACTCTGGAGGTTGTGGAAAATTGGAAACAACCGCCGAAAATAACGAGTAAGGATGAAAAATACGATAGGTTGAAACGAATAAGAACACACCCTAGACGCGTAGAAATTTTAGACAGGGAAACGGGTCTGATCGATTCGTACTCATCGATGTATAAAGCTGCGAAAGCGCTTAACCAAAACGCGGGTGTAATAACGATGTTTAACGGAAAAGTATATAAAAAAGATACGAAATTAAAGTGTTAGAGAGTGAGGAGAAAGATCTAATTAATTTCGAGGAGAGTGAAGAAAGTATGAGTGAGGAGGAAAGTACCAGCAGTGAAGAGAGTACGAGTGAAGAGTGAGGAAAGTACGAGTGAAGAGAGTAGTAGCAGTGAGGAAAGTACCACTAGGTATGAGTGCAGTAACCAGTGAGGAAGAGAGTGAGGAGAGCAGTACGAGTGAGGCGGTGTGAAAGACAATATACGTAACAAGCAGTACAAGCACAGCAGAAGTAACAGTGATCTAATTAAAGGAGAGTACCGGTTAGTTATAAGAATTTAAATAGATCTAAATAAGTTCTATTTAAATTCTGCTATTTATGTATCGTAAATGTATAATTGCATGACCTGAATTCCATTGAGAAGCCAGGCATCCTCTACTATCGTTAGTCTGTAATACTGATAAGCGGTCGTCGTCGAAATATTAAAAAATGTCGGAGCCGGTTGCGATAGTATCGCCTCATTCTTTGCGAATAATGCCGTGAACGTTATTCCATCGTTACTCGCGGTGAGACTAATGCCCGGGCATTCCGTTCTAACTTTCAACGCGAATCTCCAAATTACGACCGGTTCGGGACATTTTATCTGTATCCAAGAGGTTGCACCTCTGCCTCTAAACCAAGAATCACCCGTTTCGAGATTGTTAAAAACTCTGTACCCTCTGCCGTGTATGGTCGAACTGGCGCTAACGACGAAACCGGTTAAACTATTATTGCCTTCTAAATTAGGAACGTATCCGACGCGGCACTTTCTCAAATAATTATCGACGTATTGTTTAGTCGCCGCATCACCGGGACCATTAGGTTCACGGAGGCCCGTAATGTTAGCACCATGCATAAAGATGGACTTGTACACATTTATTTTAGAAGGAGGATTGCCGTCCATTGACTTAACCATCTCTAAGGCTGTTTCATTATTTATTTTAAAACGAAATCCATCCGTCGATTCCGATGTAATTGGTTGGTTTAATGTACCTACTATTTTATTCGTCGTACTACCCAACAACAACTGAAATTGTTTATTTCCTCTCAAATCCTTACACCCCATGGTGCGAAAGCGATCGCCGTTGACGCTTAGAAATAAATTACCCGTCATGGTATCGCCGGTCTTTGATACCTTCGTGGCGTCTTGTTCATCGATGTATGGCTTCGATACCTTCGTGGCGTCTACGTATTTTTTCGTAGTTAGATGATTATCTTCGGATGGAGTATACGTTGCTGATAAACCTTCGATAGAGTAGCCACCCATATTTAAATTTCCTGCGAAGGCGTTCGTTCCATCTAGCCTTAGAAAAGAATTATTTATCTGAGTTAGCGTAACACCGCCGGCTACAACTCTCAGCGTAGAACCGGAATCAGTATGACCAAATTTATCGACTGGCATGTTGTTTTTTTATTATGATATTATTAATATAAATCGTTTATGATTTCTTGAAATTTACGACCATCGTTCATCGTTTTCTTCAGCACGTACAAACATAAATGACCGCAGAAGACTTCGTTATCCGGCTGTATTCGTTCGCTGTTGTAATATACAGGGCGCCTAAATATTTTAACAGTTCGGTAGGTGGTGGTAAACCGTAGCTGTCGAAATAAAGCTTGTCTTTACGATTCTTAACCCAACCCACATAATGCGTCCCTTTACCACCCGAATCGTCTAGATTAAGGATACCGCACTCGTTCCGTTTAGGTTTCTTCGGCAGGGCGTCTCGCATA
Source organism: Aporrectodea caliginosa (assembly GCA_020284085.1). Classification (NCBI taxonomy): domain Eukaryota; kingdom Metazoa; phylum Annelida; class Clitellata; order Crassiclitellata; family Lumbricidae; genus Aporrectodea; species Aporrectodea caliginosa. Next base: position 725,306 of record JACEVL010000521.1, read on the forward strand.
AAAACTCCTCTAAAATTCGGAATATTCAGCTTCTTCGCGGCATCTAATAATTCTAAATTTGTTAACGGTTTATTCGGAAGAACTATACCGCAGACGTCAATGTTTTTTACAGTCGTTGAACTCATTTTATATTTTATCTAAATGTTTTAGAAAGTAATGAGCTTTCACTTCTTGCATAACATACAGCCAGGGATCGATTTTGTTCGATTTTTGGATATTTTTAAGCGGTGACAAAGGACGTATATTCATCCAATTCATAGCTTTAAAAAGTTCTTCCTCGTCTAACAAATTGAACGATGAGATCGGTAGAACGTGGTCGTGATGCCACGCCGAGCCATAGTTTTCCAGGGTCATACCTTCTTCGAACTGAAATTCAATCCATTTGGTAAATGTTTCAAAATCGACGCCGATAAGTTGACGTGTAGTTTGCGATTTCGATTTACCTTTTAATACTTTACCAAGCCTACTCCTCATATTTTTAAGTAGTTTAAATTCTGGGTCGTATTGCTTTCGAGCTTTAGAATACGCGTTATTATATTTATTTTTACATTTCTTACATTCATTATCAAACCCGTCTTTACAACATCTATTTTTTACATATTCTAGTATATTCTTTTCTTTCTTACAACAGCTGCAAACTTTTTTATCTTTTATTTCCCTCGTCTCTAGTCTTGAATATTTTTGCCTAAGTTCCTTCGCTTTGATATTTTTGCACGTTTTACAACTAGAATAATACCCGCTCTTATTACGTTTATCTTTATGAAATTCAGTTAAACTTTTTTCCATTTTGCATTTTGTACACACTTTTGAGACTTCCATTTTATATAAGTATATTTATTCTTTAAGTAGTTTCAACGAATAATGGCCGTATGCTAAAGTATGAACACCGTCTTGCTGAATCAATCGCTTATCATCGTCGGCTGATAGAGCGATCTTATTAACTTCTTCTGTATAGATTTCATGGTGATGCGATCGTATAACATTCATCGTTCTCGATTGTTCTCTTCTCGTAAACAAACAGTTTTTATAATCTTCGTGCGTGATCGCGTTCTTAACTACAGACTTCTTTACGCCCTTGGCTTTCTTATAATCCACTCCAGCCATCTTGTATGAATACAGTTTCGACCTCAATCCAACAAATTCTTCGATCTGTTTACCCGCTGCTTCGTCCTTAAACATACCGATGACTTTCTTATTAACTCCAGTTTCTATACCAGACGGATGGTCTTTTGGGTAATCGCTCGTGTCGAACCGGCTTCTAACATCAGGAGCGATATCAGCGAAGAAATCATCGGTCTTAATTTCATAAGCTAGCGAATCCGTATCCGTAAATAACAGTTTAGCTCTATCTCCGTATTTCTTCTTAATGTAATTATAGTGAAAATCGTACATTAGCGTTTTACTTAAGTCTAAGATACACATTCCTAAATATATAGGCTTGTTATAATATAGCTTCGTTCTTTTCATATGAATCGCTATTAGATTCTCGTCAAAAATCGTTCGAGTGTCATAGCTAGTTTTCGCCGCTAGTTTTATCGCTTGCTTTTCGCTGGAGACTAGTTTAATATCTACGTGATTCTCTATATTTTCACAAGTTTTCCCAAAAACGCTATTATTCATAAGTTTGAAAAAGTCTTTTTCGAAATCGTTAGTTGCTCTAGTCCTCAGGCTGGTATTTAGATCGATATATTTTTTCAGCCAGGCACTTTCTTCGAACTTAATTCCTCGATGAATTTTGGTTATCTTCAAGCCTAGGCTTTCGTACTGCTTTAAATTTTCGTAGTGAACTATATACTTTACTTTATCGTTCAGATTTGGTATGAGTTTAGGTACGGTCGAAGATTCGGGTGTAAGATTTTCAGGTGCAAGCGGGTAGTCATTATGAAGATCGTGCAAAGCTCTCGGATATTCCAAGTCCACTTCTAAAATACTAGGCGTCGTTCTCCAATCGTTTAGCTCGGCATTTGACATCCACTTGAACCCGTGAGTTGGTAGATTTTTTGACATCGCCCATCCGTAAAGATTATTAGCGTCAAGATACGCTATAAACGACGAAGGCTTGCTTGCGTCGAACGAGGGCATGTACCTATTATTCGCCTGCGCATAACGATGCGAAATTGTGCTAACACCACCTCTGATCCCGTGTTTTACCATTAGTATCATATCGTAATCGCTTAATAATTCCAACTCTACTCCGGTCAACTTTAATGCGGCGTCCCATGCTAGACCCGGAGAAGTATAATACCAAGCGGGGTCAAGACCGTAGTTCTTACAGCACACGTCTCTAAAATTCTCAAACACATCGGCGAGCAGGAGAACGTCGGATAGATTATATAAATCGTGGTATTCTCGAAACGTTTTGAATCCGAATTCGTTCCATACCACCCGCGCATGGTTATAGTCTTCGTCGCTAATATCCGAATCGTTAAGTCTCGAATAGAATGCAGACCTCGGCGGTAGTTCCGTTTCGTTCAGTCGATCGATGGTATCGATATAATCGTAGGGGTAGGCACCTTTTCTTAGTAGGAGATCTAGCTGAGTACCGGAATAATGCTTGCTTATATTTTTACACTGATCTTTGCTTAGGTTCTTCGATAATGCATCGAGACTCGAAGCCATAAATCTAAAACTATCTATGAAACGTAATTCGCGTTTAACCTCTACTTCCTTGTTTTCTTTTTTACGAACTTATCGACTACAACTTCTCTGCTAAATGAAATGTACTTTTCTTCGTTACAAGGTATGCAATTAATCCTTTCGTTATCAGCGCCATGTAGTTTCTTTACGAATAAATGAGCATCATATCCAGATAAGTTGTGTAAGAGTACAGGGAAAAACTTGGGGACCTTATAGCTTAAATTACAACTGTTATGAGCCGCCCCTCTGAATTTACCTGTAAGATGGCAGTGATCACGAACTCGATCAGCGCCTAATTCGCCTTCGCAAATGTGGCAAACGGTAGCTGAGTCGTATAGCTCCTTGTCTTTCTTCCCGAATATCATTCGTTTTGGAAATTTAAATCGATTGTAAATATCTTTTATATTCTCTATAAGAGTGTCTATAAATATTTGCGCTACATCATCGTCTTCGTTCTCCGCTGTGAACATTACAGGAGCTTGCGAATATAAGTCATCGTCGAAACATTTTATAAAATAACAGAATGAACTCGGAACGTGTTTTTGGTATTTATTTGTGTAGGATGTGTTAGGATTTGGTTGACAAGTGTCTATAGGTTTAATGAAGCTTTCGAAATCTGCGTACACTACGAAGGGGACTCTCATCTTTCTATAATAATTTTTAAAACTCAACAGAGTTCCCGGGTCTGGAAGTTCTATCTTTTGCGCCTCGTGTTGGGAACAGTACTCGGTATGCTTAGTAAGCGCTTCTATTCGTTGAAAACCGGTTAAACATCGTTTACAATAGTGCATTGAATTTTTAGATTTCTCTGTGTGTTTCTTCATCAATCTGTTAAAATTCTTTATCCAACAATAATGTTTTTTTTCTCCGTCGGAAATAAGCAATAGATCTATAGGCCTATCGTTATCATGCTTCGATAAATATAGTGGGAATAGGTTAACATCTGTCTCGTAACCGAAGACATTAATACTAATATTATTATTTCTCTCAAACTTACTTATCACATTAGCATCCGCCGCTACTGGAAATTCGATGCCGGACCAATCGAGATCCTCAGACTGCCTAATTAATTCTTTCGTAATTCTTTCTGAATCTCTCGCAACAGGGTTTAAGGCTCTCGTGACGCACCATTTGAAACATTGTTCGTCTTCGTTCTTCATATTAATAATTCCCTTTTTACTAGCTAGACATTGCGGTAGTGGAATGTAAGAACTTCCTTTCAACGGTTTATAAACAACCGTATCGATATCCAACTTCGCAACGGATTTAAACCTCCAATTACTACCTCGCATCTGATAACTTGCCATGCTCTCCTTAATTTTATCCACTGCACCGCTATATATTTCACCCACATCGGTTGCGTCTAAAATGATCTCAGTCTTCGATTTAAAATTAGGTTCAGCCTCTATTACTTCCCCAGATTTCATATCTACTTTCTCCATTACACACATAAGATTGAATTGAACTTTTACCCCTCGAGATTTCGTTAGCAGACTGACTACCTGCGGCCTTACAGCATCGAGGAAAGATGTGACGTCGATTCCCTCAGTTCCTTCGATCGTGTATCGCTTAGTAAATCCCTTAATAGCATTCGCGGTCTCTAGGATTTCAAACTTCTTTTTATTAATTTTACTAAAAATACTCGAAACCTTTGACATCAACGAGTCTAATTTTTCATTCACGGGTTTCTTTTCTCGAGGAGCTACGTAATTAATCAACCAATCCGCAAAAGTGTTAAGTTTCGACCTTACCTTATTCTTCGCTTCAGTCAAAACATTATTAAAACGAGATTTCCATGTATTAGATGGAGGTGTATACTTACCTGGAACAAGCGTTGGAATATTAATGTCTGGAACTGGAGCGTCTAGAGGGTTGCTTTCATATCCGGTCTTGACATAATGCTTGAGTCTCGATGATACGAATTCCATGAGATCCGCTTTACGCAGTCTCGAATAACCTACCATCCCGTTCTCTTTAGCAATATTTCGTAATTGTTTTACTGTATTCGTTTTGTGATCCATTTTATATACAGAAGATTTTTCTTTAAGTCCAAATCGAGATTTTTCATTCATTTTAGTTACATCAGAAAGTTTGGGGGATTGTATTTGAACCAAGGCTATAGCTTCGTGCATGAGGGGGTCTGACCTAATATTAGTCTAAATTATCATACACTGACCAATATTAAGGTCCGTTCATGGCGATTTGAGGTGATTTTGACCAGTATTTAGGTCAAATGCGCCAGAGGATTTATTTCTCCTACAAGAAGATATACGAGCATGGCCCCGCGATGCCGCAAAAGCGATTGCCTGCAAGCAGCCATTCGCCGCTTTGATAGACATCACTTAACCATAGAATTAGATTTCGTATAATCGGTTAGACTCAAATAAATCAATTGTTTAACTATTTGAGGCTGTAAGACTAATAACGACACAAATCCTTTCCGATTCCTCTTTTTTCTTTTTGCTCCGTCTTGGTGGGGGTTTGCGGGGCAACAAGAAAAGAACCGCCTTCAGTCGACGATGCGGCGTCTGATTCGTCTGCGGTACCTGCCAGAGGACAGTCCATCGTTTGAACATCTTTGCCACACTGCTGATTCACGCCTCTTCTCTGCGGTCTTGGGAAACCCGGGGCATGTACTCCATGCGCTACTCCCCTCAAAAAACCACCCCCTACTCTCTGCGCCAGAGATTACATGACCGTGTTATTCCACAAGCGGACAATCTCACATGCAGATCGTTTATAATAAGAATGGTATAACTATGCAATTGGTTTAATAAAGAATATACTTACTTACGTACTTACTTTTTCCTTTCCCGCCCTTCTAACTCTAAACACCATCCACCGTAGCCGTCTGTCTGCCTGACCTCTGAATCATGACCTTGAACCTTTTCTGACCTTACCTGCCTTTGGATTTTACTTTGACTGATCGTTTGTGAATAAGCTGGTTTCCTCGACTTTATTTTATAGCGCTGTGTAAATCGTTACCAGAAGCTCAAAATTTCTAAAACGCTACTTGCATTTATATAAGCACAGGGCACGAGCTTATTCACGAGCGCTGCGTCGAGTGAGAAGGGTTGTCCAGAAGGTCATTGAAATGGAGATCCAAGTCCGGTGGCCAGGAAATCTTGAGATTACGATGACGATTTGAAGCCTTTAAAATGGTTTCTAATGTCCCAAATATTTAAATACAGTCAAAATGTCAGTTCAAAATGTAGGCTACTACGGTCAAATTTGTCCTGCGTCTTCTCAACTTCTGCCTCCACAAGTGTTTGAAGATAAATGATGAAGCTGTTTGTTGCCAACTGTTGTTTAGATAAGACGGAAAAGGTTTGTCCTAGTTCTGCAACATCGTTGGCCTACAGTATGAGCATCTTTGTTGCCGCCATCTTGATTTCCTTCTTCAAAATCAGCGCTTGACTTCCTCTCGGAATCGACGCTTAGCTTCAGGAAAATACAGTGGATGAAATCTGCTCTCAACAAAAGAACTCTTGATGACGTTTGAACTATCGTCATTAAATAACAATGGAAATATAAACATAAAAGTAATAACAACAAAAACAACAACATGATACTACTACTAATGATGATGATGATAATAATAATAATAATAATAATAATAAACGGTATAATGATTGATTGATTGATAATAATAATAATAATAATAATAATAATAATAATAATAATAATAATAATAATAATAATAATAATAATAATAATAATAATAATAATAATAAGGGTCTGGACATGTTGAATTTCATATGCAATTTCCTGCCAATTGATTTCTCATGTTTTCGAAAGTAAAATCCATGTATTTTAAACCAAAATTCCTCAACTTTTAGCTTACTCAAAAACTTTTTTCTCGATGTATCAGTCTATGAAAACCTACTAATAAGTCAATATCCCGACGAGCGGTCCCTTTCTCCGTCGCATGTTGAATTTCGTAGACCCTATTCGATTTCCTGCAAATTGATTTTATTATTGATACGTTATTATACTGTAGCTCTACGCCTAATGCCTAGAGCTCTTGCGGCCACGTTCTATTCTAACTTCAAGACTGTTCTCTTTAGCCGGGGTTGGGACGGGAGCACTCCTGAGTTGATAACTTTGAAGGGGCGCTAAATAAGTCTCTGAAATTAATGAATGAATGAATAACAGATATACCATAGAATAAATCTAAACATTTGTGTATATATATATATAATATAGCCTATATTCAGTAGAATGTCATCTATAAACATTTATTATGTATATAGTAGACTGCTTTTCATATAGCATGACACTAATCCTAACCGTAATCTTATAGTTAGTTTCCTTGCAAATTTATTTACGTTTGTGATGTGTGTTTTAATTAACGCTTTCATAATGTGTTGACCAAGTTTGTGTTCTTGACGAGAACTAAAAAAACAACACGTTTAAACACTGGAATAATGTTTTAAAAGTACATTTGTAGAATGATCAAATGTTCTAGATATTGTCCTCCCTCCAAAATTTCAGAAGTTCACGCTCACCGTACAACAGAAAAACGCTGGCGAAGCAACTGCGAGTGAAGCACTCTTGGTCACAGCGCAATAACCCCCCCCATGGTGGCTCGAACCCGTACTCATCGCGTTACCGTGCCTCCTTAAGACATACTTGTTTAGGTGAATGAGGTAGTCACAATCGTAATCGTAAACTTCAAATTGTCAAAGCGCTACTCTAAACTCAGTCACGAGAGCTGCTTCGATCAGAGGGATTGTACAGATGACGAGTCCGGTTGCCGGAGAGAGAGAGAGAGAGAGAGAGAGAGAAAGAGAGAGAAAGAGAGAGAGAGAGAGAAGAGAGAGAAAGAGAGAGAGAGAGAGAGAAAGAGAAAGAGAGAGAGTCAGAGCAGTTGCTACGGCGGGTTGGAAGGCGGATGATCGGGTGGATGAGGGTAGGAACTCTTGAAGAGGTGAGACTTCAGTTTGGATTGGAAAGCCTGTGTGGTGATAAGTGCGAGAGCCTGAGGCAGATGACGTTAGGCCAGTTGCGGTATTGGCGAAGGAACTAAGAATTTGCGGAATTCAGAGGGAAGGTAGTTCCAGATTCGAGGTGCAGTGTGGGACATGGATCGAGAATTTGAGGCGAGTAGTGATTGGGGGACGGGAGAGAGTGAGATGGGAAAGTGATCCGGTGGAGCGGAGTGGCTGGATGGTCAAGAGTTCGTGATTGCACTTTGGCTGGGAGTATTGTATTGTAGGGAGTAGTAGGTTAAGTGGATGTACTCAGGGATTTTAGTCAGTGGAGTGATTTATGGAGGGAGTGATATGATGAAGCATGGTTGTACTGGTCACAGCTCGGGCCGAACAATTAATTTTGGGATGAGTTGTAGACGCTTAAGTTGGGTAGATTGGAGGTTGAAGAAAAAGGAATTACAGTAAGCAAGCTTGCAGTAGACAATGCAATATCGATAGTGGAAGCAGTCTTAAAGTCGAGCATGGGTCGAATGCGAAAGAGGTCAAGAATATGTTTGGAGCAGGTGCTTGTGAAGCTGAATATGGGGTTAGAGAAGGAGAGATGTGGATCAAAGGTAATGATGAGATTGCGCACAGGCGAGTCGGAGGTGAAAGAGATAGATGGAGAGTTTTTGGATAGGTGTTTGGAAGGGTAGTTTCTTGATCTGATGTGGAAGGACAAAGATATTGAATTCTGCTTTGGAACGGTTGAGGCACAGGAATATCGGAACACACCCATTTAGAGATTCGATTGACCAAAGTGAGTAGTTGAGCAATGGAGGTGGAGCAAAAGTCGTGAGATAAGGCTCTGCAAAGTTGGGTATCGTCTGCGTAAAGAGGGTGGTCAAAATATGAGAATTTTATTTGATGACTTAGTGGAAGCGGCCCTATAAAGGAACCTTGGGCAACACCAAAAGAGAGTGGGAGGTATTGTGAGCAGTGACTTTCGGCATTGACAGAGAAGAAGCGGGAGAGACAAGTAAGACTGGAACTAGAGTAGAGCAATGCCATACATGTAGTAGATGCCAAATCAAGAAGACAGCTGAAGGAGAAGTAGGTCCTGATCCGTGGTTTTGAAAACAGCAGAGATGCCGAGGATACAGAGGCAAGAGACCAGTTTATTACACAGATAGACAAGCAGAGTCTCTATGGTGTAATGTTTAGTGAAACCAGATTGGTGGGTTGAGGATCGAGTTACAGGAAAGATAGTCGTTCATATAGGGGCAGCGCCTTTGAGAGGTAGGCCCCTATATGTTCAACGTCGCTTTACAGTCCAAGGAAACACCCAGGTGATCAGCAGATTTCAATTTAACGTCATACATATGATAGTGCCGCTATTGAAGTCCAGATTAGAAAAAGGAGATTGTACTAGGATATACTGTAACTCCCAAGAGGCTGTTATTTATCTTGTAATTTTTGTTTTTCTTCTCCTCATTGATCATCTGCCTCCTCCTCCTCCTCCTCCTCTTCCTCTTCCTCTTCTTCTTCTTCTTTTTCTTCTTCTTCTTCTTCTTCTTCTTCTTCTTCTTCTTCTTCTTCTTTTTCTTCTTCTTCTTCTTTACTTCTTCGTTCTGCTCCTCCTCCTCCTCTTATTCCTCCTCCTCTTCTCCTTTCCTGCTCCTCCTCCTCTTTCTTCTTCCACTTCCTCTTCTTCTCGTTCTTCTTTACTCTTTTCCTTCCCTTTCTTCAGTTCTTGTTTCCTCCTGCTTCCTCCCCTTCTTTTCTTCTCCTGCTCTCCGTCTTCAAGTTACATTGCTGCTAAGAAAACTCTTGTCTCCCTGCTGATCCTCAAAAGATCGCTTTGATTTTTTCTACTTGTACCAATTCACATGCGTTTGTAGACAGCTGGTCGGTGGCAGCTGCCATAAAGCCATTTCGACGGGGGCGGCCATACGTCGTTTATTGCAGAAGCCGAAAACACTCGCTCTCAATTTTTCTCACTTCACAAACCGAAGAACTGTTATACCACCACCATCATCATATACATACTATATACATACATATATATTCACATCTATAATTATGATCCATATTGGCTAGAGAACCTCTACAAAGGAACACGTGCAAATACGCACTTGTATAGGTGTACAAATAATATATATAGGCTAATTATCTTAATTGAATATAACGTAATAATATTATGTGATATATGCGTTGTTCTCTAATATGTAACAGCCAAGATATTCTGTATACCTCAAAAGACAATACATACACCCAATATATATATATATATATTATATTATATTATATATATATTATACGTTGGGTGAATATGTATGTCGTAGTCACATGTTGTATAAATATGTTTTGTCTTTTGAGTCTGCTGCCTTTATATAGCGCCACGTGTTTGTGTGATATTGCGACGACCTCTTCGATTGATTATCGTCATCGACTCGTGTTGACGATCTTATCGGATTGTTAGAATCGCCCGCGTCGAACCCCAGCCACCTCTCGACGACGGAATGGCACTCCTCCCTCGACCACCGTCAACAGGCCTTCTGCTCTCTTTGATTTTCCGCTCAAATCAACAGCCATGTCTAGTAGTGTCCATGACAAAATACTGTTGTTGCTTCGCCCTAGATTATTTCAGTGTTTTCAAGCTGTCCCTTGCAGGTCTATCGCAAGTGTGTACGCATATCTGTATAGATACATGTCTGTATGTATATATGCGTGCCTTAGTATGCAAATAAATATGTACCTTAGTATGAACCGTGCGTGGAGGTATGCAGGTACCTCGCTGCCGCATATTACTACTCCCTGCGCCCGAGATTACATGACCGTATTATTCCACAAGTGGACAATCTCACACGCAGACCGTTTATAATCAGAATGTTGTACACTCTGTATAAATGTATATACATCAAAGTGCGGATATGCAATTGTGTTAATATAGAATATACTTACTTACTTACTTATTTATATTGAGCCCATGTTCTCATGTGCTAAATTGTCCTTCTGTCCCAGTCACCATTACATTTGCGTACTGTTGCCTTTGACTTCGTGCAGTATGCTCTGCTAACAGTACTGATATAATATATTCGTTCGTAATGTAAAGAACGCCTCCGAGTAGATACCTTGAAGGGGTGCTATATAAATATTCAATTACATCAATTTGTAAACTGTCCTAAAAACTTAACTCCTAATTTACTTCAGCTACAAAATAATACTGCCTCGTGACAGAGGTATTTGGCCCTGAACAACAAGCCCACGATCATTACACGAAACCCCGTCATTAGCCTGGAACTGTAATAAGTTGCATTGAAGATCACCGAATAGCCTAGAGACCCTATATGAACTCGTGATGCAGGCCAAAGAAACTGTTCTACGATGTGTGACAATTTCTGCAAATGCTTGTTCGAGAGCACTGATACCTTTACGAGTGTAGTAGGAGTGAGGCAAACAGTGCTACCTGCTAACAACCTGTTACTTGGAACAGTTTCCACTGAAGCGCTGGCATTATTGAGCAACGCATTTACGATCTAATAGAAGTCGATCGTGGCTCTTGCTAACGTAGGCGGCTAAGCATTGATCGGAAATGTAGGCGTTAGAACAGTCTCCCGAATTGACCGAAGTGCTTTCACAGTGAGTCAACTTTAGATGTTACGCGGGTGGTTTAATTGCCATAGGTAGAATGACTGCAGCAGTGGAGAGCAGTTTGCGTATTATATAAGGCGTATTTTTGATTCCGTTCTATTGCGGCTGTGATTAGGACGAAGGTCTCGAGTTGTAGAAGAATCCGTTCACAGGTCAGTCTTTTCTGTGTTCAAGGCACCGTTTGACGCTTGCTATCGTTGGACCTACAGTGTGACGACGTTAGCAGAGTATGCATGCGTATTATTATATGTATGTATAATATATGTATATAATTATGTACATATGTATATATGTATGTGTGCATGCCTGTATGTATGTATTATGTATGTATGTAGCCTATCTACAATTTATCAATCTATCTTGTCTGTCTATACATACATACATAATTATATACATACATACATACATACATACATACATACATACATACATACATACATACATACATACATACATACATACATACATACATACATACATACATAGGCCTACATACATGCATACATACATACATACATACATATCCATATACATAAGCCTACATACATATAATACATACATACATACATACATACATGCATACATACATACATACATACTTACTACATACTTAGATACATACATACATACATACATATTTCTCTATCTACTTATTTTCTATTATCTATCTATCTGTCTATCTATCTATTTGTAGCTATGTGATGTAAATGTAAGGCTTTATGTCATTTGGTGCTGTCTCTGTAGTCATGCGATCGATGTCATCTTCCGGACTCATGTGTCGGACGTCCAACGTATCGATGCTGTCAACCGTGGCGGCCATTTTGATTCTTGTCTTATGTGTGACACGTGCTTCCGGTTCACCTTTCTACGACGATGACGACCTCGAAAGGTGAGGTCATTGAAGGTCATTGTTTAGATAAATTGCACATATCTTAATCTACTGTATTCTTATCTTCGGTAGCGCCATTATCGTAATGCAGAAGGCATTGTCATGACTATAGTTTGATATTGTAAATGATTCTTGTTTCATTATTACTGTCATACTAGATTCAGGTGAAATATGCGATACTTTACACTAAATCACATTTCATGCACTAGCTTGTTGTTCACTCACACCATGTGCAATGTACATGCATGGCATTATATTATGCCGCTATGTCCTACGGACTGACCATCTGGATATTGACCTGATTATGACTTGGTTTTGATTTGCTATCGGTTGATGGGTTGAGTTGAGCATCAGACACTGGCGCAATAGAAGTTAGGCCTACTAATAACAATTGCAATTAAACTCGCACTATAAGAGGATGCTATACAGAGTGGATGCCGGTGTTGTATGCTCTTCTTCTCTCTGGCCTACTTGGCAACTGGATTCGGACCTAAACTGCCCATCGATCTCTGGACAACCCCTATGGTACGATGCAGCGCTCGTGAATAAGCTTGTGCCCTGTGAAGTAGCTTTAGAATAGCGCTTTAGAAATCTGGAGTTTATGATTGTGATTTCGTATGCAGGATACGTGGATTTCGGGTACATAAGCGCCAGTATGGAGACTTCCAGGTGGGAGAGCAGCAGGCTACCATCGGTCTCGCTCTACTGATTCCACGCAGGTGCAAAGAATACGGTTGCGGACTCGTCAATCCATTGGCCAGGTATGCAATTTCATTCTAAAAATAATGTTAGTTGGGCAAAGTCTACAACAAATGTTCTGATAATCAGAGTGAGGAGGGCGACGCTGATCATCTCAGTTATGGCAGAGTCTCGCCTATAATACCGTCAATCTAGATTTCTTAACTCAGCCACTGCCCGTACTCTGGTAGTGCCAGTCCCAAGTGTGGATGAAGGAGGAGGACGTAGATAAACATCCTTGTTATGACGTGGCGGAGTCAAACAGAAGCTAACTTTCCTAACACATCTCCGTCACAAATGCATGATAGGCCTGTATGGTTACGATATGGATTCGATCCAGCTTCCTCGGTGAACAGAAAGGCCGTGATGTAACGGTCTTATACCGACTGAGCTAATTAGGCCAATAGTATGAGACAGGGTTCCGAAGCAAAATGGTATCAACCTAGTTTAATTATTGTAATATAAAAAAATGAAAACAAAAACAAAATGAAAACCAAACAGCTTAACATAACGTAATACATCACGGTTCTAAGTATTTCGAATGACATTATTTTAATCTGTGTTAGGACAACTGCAAAGAATCAGATAACGTTTTGAATAGTCACACTTCCTATGGCTTTGTTTAAAAAGCTAAAAGAATGCGCACTTGGACTGTATTTCTACTATTACCCACACCACTTCACAAGTCTGCAACTTTTACACTGAAGAGTCTGTCCCTGAAACTCATTACGTCTACCGGAAGATTACAATAAAATCAGTTGATTCGTGTTTTCCTTTTAAAATCCTAATCCTCTCCTTTTGTTAATTTTAGCGGAAAGCGATCACTGACGTTATATGATCGTCTAAGGCGGGATGAAGAAGACTCAGACTGGAATACAATATGAACACATTGTATTGATGACCGTCTGTAATACACCACATTGAACAGCTATGTGTGTCGGAGAGACCACAAGGTCTATAGATTGGAGTTGTGAATAATAATAATTTTACTTGTGTGTTATACGAATTGCATCATAGTTTGATATCTAAGATGTTGGTTCGCTTTGGTTTGTCTAATTTTTCTAAACAATTTTCTGAGATATTTATTAATACAATTTAATGATTGAGTGCTTCACTGTATATAGGTCTAACTCGCTTTAAGCCAGTAATAGTCTAAATATAGAGCGAGCTTTTAAAAATTCGACGTTGACTTGAAAGAATTTCCTGCGCTGTAGGCTACATATCTTGGGAAATATTCTATGGCAGGTTACAATAAACAGAGTATACAGGGCAAGTTGAAACGGTCATGCCACATATTTATATAATATGTAGAGAACACAAAAGAGGTTAGATAAAACCTGTCGCAACATAGAACGGCTAGCCTAACGCTTGTATATATACTCAGAATAAAGAAATATAATTTTTGACGCGAGTGCTTCCAGAAAGAAGTGAATAAGCTTGTTCTCTGCGCTTAGCTTTTGAGTAACGCTGAAAATTTTGGAAAGTTCAGTCAATCGATGCGCCCCTAGCACAGCCAAAATAACCACTGTCAAGATCCAGGGCTGGTTCCGCTGATTCGGCATTGTAATCGTAATCGTAAACTCGATATCTCTAGAGCGCCCACAAAAGCGAAGTCGCGGGAACCAGCTTATTCACAGGTGCTTAATCAAAACAGAATCGATAGGCAGAGGTCAAGATCCGGAAAGTCAGGCAGGCAGACAGTCAGACGTCTAACGCGGATGACGTTTAGAGTTGAAATGGCGAGGGAGGTGAGGGGAAGTTTGGCCCTATGCCTGTTGTAAGATCTCGAGACTATCAAGGTCGCGATAGTTGGAAGATAAAGAAGTTGAGTGAAATTCGGAGAAGGATGTACATGTCGATATAAACTGAAGAATAATGTTACAGATGCCCACAGATGCCGTCTCTCATCTTTAGTTAGAGACAGACTGATCCGGTAGCTATGGAGCAAATCCTTGTTCCATGTCCTCTCATTTTTAGTCCAGTTACCAGCCCGTGGGGTAGAAAGTCGCGTACGCGCCTTTCCCTTTTGGAGACTATGTCTGTTTGGGGAGAGTCTCGAACGGCCCACTGCGCGTTGCAAAGCTATACAACTACTCCAACCCGTTTACACTGCCTCAATCTGCAGGGATGAACCACATCATGTCACACTATTAAAGACTGCACATTTTAGTACACATTAATATCTTCAGTCTTTGCTGACTCCTAACTGTTCTCTATAATTATCGACCGTCTTCTGACTTTCTCCGTGTGACTGTTCCATGGACAAGGACAAGGCTCTCTGCGCGCCGTGCCGCTTCTGATGCAGGTCTTTGACTCTGGAAGTCTCTTCGGCAAACGGTCACTCTGAAAAGTCTGTTCTGGACTTCAGATCTCAACTAAAAACTCATCTTTTCCTTGATTCATTTCTGCCGTAGGCTGCCTTCGTGTAGGCCCTATTATCGGACTTCCTTCTTGGCCTTCAACCGGATTCTCATTAGCGAATTCTAAGTTAGTTTGAGGATTAAAACAGTGGCGCTATAAAAGTTCTTCGATTAGATTGACTATTATCACACCAACTAATTCAACATAATGTTTAGAATAAATACTCATTTATTTATTATTTCATTTTACAAGACTGAACAACACCAAAATCCTTAGACGAATAATCTCTGTTAGAGCTAACATTAAAAAACAAATTATTTAGCGCAATTACAAAAAACAGATCCACCAACAAAGATACACGGTAAGAACTACAACGAAAATTAAATACATTGAACATTTACGGCCAACATCACAATGTTGTCCAAAGCAACAACGATAAGGATATCGTTCATCAATAACTTCTAGGCTAGGCCTACATCTATTTCTTGTTGATACAGGTGGTGCCACTCGCCATTAATATTAACACACATCTGGGTTGTAAAAAACGATTAAGATTATCATAAAAGAAGTCAGAATATTTTACAATAATTTTTATGATGGACCATTCTGGAATATATGGATATCGTTGAAGATGAAAGAGTATCCTGACAGATGTCAAGGCCTCCTAGAAGATGAAGGGGTATCCTAGAAGATGAGAAATCCGGAGAAGGTGCTGTACATGTATCCGTGAAGGTAGGAGGCTCGGTTGAGTAGCATCAGCCAGACCTGGTCTCCCCTGTCGAGGGTCAAGATGGCGATGTTCGAAGCCGTCGACCAGTAGGGAATGCTCTCGGCCCACACGGTCGCCACCATGCCACCGTTCTTCAGCACCATCACGGCCGCCTACAGAATACCATCCATTGATTGACTGACTTATTGATTTAAGTACTTAATTAATTGATCAATTAAACATTCTAAGTAAGGCATTGTATTGTGTGGCTGAGACATCTGATAGGGTAAGGTAAGAAAATGTAGGGTAAACTATACACTATGAAATAATAATAATAATAATAATCTTTTCTTTATTAAGCGCCTGACAAACGCACTGCGCTGTACATTTTTACATGTTATGCAATTGAAATCTTAACTACTAACAGAACAGACAGCCTTGCAATACAACGGCGCTAATAGCAGCCTACAAAGCAAATCCGCCCAACGGGGGCTCGAACTCGGTACCTCTCGGTCTCTGTGCTAGATGTTATCCAATGCGCCACGGCCCCAATAGGCAATAGGCCTAGGGCAAAGACCTATAGAGTGAGGTGAGGCCAAGCATAGCAAGATAAAGAAATAAGGAGTAACAGGTTTAAGTTAAGTAAAAGCAAATTTAGGTAGCCTAACGTGGAATGAAGTAAGCGAAAAGGTTACAGTAAATCATCAGAGGGCGAATCTTCCCGGGGGCGAATCTTCCCGGGGGCGAATCTTCCGGGGGGTGAATTGTCCCTATGCCAGTAAAATAGGGTGAAGTTAGCCAGCGAAAAGTCGGATGAGTTGGGTGAAGTAAGCCGAAGAATGTAGAGTAGGGTAGGGTGAAGTAGGCCAAAGAAAAGTAGGACGAATGGGTCAAGTAAGCGGAAGAATGTGCATTGTGCATTGGGTGAAGTAAACCAAAGAAAAGTGGGATAAGGTGAACTGAAGTAAGCTAAAGAAAGACAGGGTCAGGAGGGGTGAAATAAAGCAAAGAATGGCAGGGTAGGGTGGACCGAAGGAGTAGGTGATGACTACCTTTTGTCTTCCTTGAGCTGAGACGATGACATTGAACTGGTAGGTTCCGTTGACGGGGGCCGTGAATCTTCCGGTTGACGGTTCGTAGCCAGAACCAACGTTCGTCACGACTCGGTCGAAGACGATGTCAGCGTGGTCTGTGATTGGTCCGAGGTTGTCATAGAGACCGACGAAGAACGCCACCTGGTGAGGAGCCTCAGCCGACTTACCTAAGAAACAGTTGGCAGAAGTAAGGGTGAGGGGCAATGGACGCACACCCCCATGTAAACTTAACGCTATAAGGTGTTTCTTCCTATTCTGAACCAATATGATTTTAATTAAACTAGTCTAATCTAATATAAATCTAATTATGACCAAGTAAACCAGATTACCGATAGAAACAGATTATAATAGAATATAGCTAAACACAGATCACAACTGAATAGAATAAGATAAAATAGAATTAGTTATAACAAATTAAAATGGAATAGAACCAAAACAGATCACAACGAATAGAAAAAGATAGAAGAAAACATAATATAATAGAATGCAATGGGGTATAATCCTATAAAAAAAGAACAAAACAAAAGAGAATCTAGCTGAACATAACAGAATAGACGATACCACAATGTAATAGAACACATGAAAAAATATAACAGAAAGAACAGAATACAATAGAACAGAATTTGAGTAGAACATGACGGAATAGAATTCAACAGAGCAGATTACATTGCAATGGAAGCTGATAAAACACAAAGACTGCGCGTTTAGAGAGTCCAAGTCTCACCAGGTAGTCCGGGCATTCCGGGCAATCCGTCATCGCCGCGATCTCCCTTCTCGCCCTGCGGTCCAGGTGGGCCACGGGGGCCACGGAAGGGCAACTTGATCGGAAGAGTGGAGTTGCCTTCGATCACGCGACAGGTGATTTCCATCTCGCAGATCCCATCCTCTCCCGCTCCAGTCCTTGACCCTGGGCGCTGACCTCTGCCTCCTCCACCTGCGGCAGATGGAAGCTTCTCCCTGACTGTTCGTGACGACCCAGCTGGAACGATGAACATCATAGCAGCAGCCAGGACGCAGATGAAGATCTGGTGATAAGCAGCGAAGCGCATCTGGAAGACAACGCACTTACAGTCGATATTATTTGTATCTGGACACTTACTATAATAGCACCTTTCAAGTTTGCCACAAAAGCGCTGTCTGTGCCAATATTATATGGTATTAAATGCCAATAAGACAGAATAATATTGTAAGTGTAATTGTAATTGTAATTGTAATTGTAATTGTAATAACGACTATTTATATAGCGTAGTTGGTAGCAAGCTACTTCTAGTTCTAGTTCTAGTTCGTCTATTATCTAGAATAATAATCATTAGGAAGCAAAACAAAGGAAAAACTAGAAGAGTCACCAATTGCGCACCCACGCAAACACGTGGAGCCCAAGCAACGGATCCC
The DNA here is from genome assembly GCA_020284085.1 of Aporrectodea caliginosa. NCBI lineage: Eukaryota > Metazoa > Annelida > Clitellata > Crassiclitellata > Lumbricidae > Aporrectodea > Aporrectodea caliginosa. The sequence goes on from JACEVL010000521.1 coordinate 743,693, forward strand.
CAACCGTAGTCGACAGATGGCATCATGATAAGAGTCTCTGGACCAATTTGCATCGATAGTGTAGAGCGGTTGAGTTCGCAGCACACGGTACACCTCTCTCTGCCCGGTGGTTCCGCACTGACAATATTGACATGATTTGATCAATGGCGCACAAAATCGAGACGAAATTCAATTCAATTTAAATGAATTGAATTGAATTGAATTTCGTCTCGGTTTTGTGCGCCATTGATCGATGCGTTGTGCAGTTCGCAAGAGACCAAAGCAAGGCTTCTATGCTACTTATAAGAACTTCGTCTGCCCACCATCTTCCCGTCACAAGATCCTCTATCAGTCAATCACCTGGTTTTCAATCGGCGCTAAATCAAGTAGCTATCGTAATCATACATTGTTGCCTTTTTGTTGGACACGGTGGCCGATTGATTAGAGCACTCGCCTTGTGACGAGGAGCGTACTGGTTCAAACCAGCCTTCTGACATGGCTACTCTGTAGGGACCTTGAGCAAATCCTTCATTCACAGTTGCTCAATGCCATCGCTTGGTCGTTAGACAGTGGCGCTCAATAAAGGCACAATATTACTACTACTACTACTGCTACTGCTACTGCTATTACTTACTACTACTACTACTACTACTACTACCACTACCACTACCACTACCACTACCACTACCACTACCACTACCAATACCACCACCACCACCACACCACCACCACCACCACCACCACCACCACCACTACCACTACCACTACCACTTCTACTACTACTACTACTACTACTACTACTACTAATAATAATAATAATAATAATAATAATAATATTAATAATTCATAAACTCATAAATTCATAAGCCATTCTTAAAGCTAAGCGCAGGAGCACGACCTTATTCATGGGCGTTACGTCAAGACAGTGGACAGTGGAACGGGAAGTGTTTAACGGTTGTGTGAGCCAACTTCAGCCACGTACATGTATACATAATGACGAAAATGTTTTACATTATAATCGATATAAGAGCCTACATCACTGTATTTTCTCTTATATTAATATTTCCGAAAGAGTTAAATCCAGACACCGTGGCAGATTGAAGATCAACGGTAGAATGAGACAGAGTTTTTATGCCTAGGTTGAAGAAAAAGATAGTCGACGGGAACCAACTCTACTGCAAAGTATCGATGCCAAGAAAATTTCATATTTTTTATATTTTAAATTAAATACTCGGCACTCGTTGTTAAATCGAGAAAACGTTTAGTTAAAAGATGCTTACCGATGTTGTTAATCTGTTTCGATTCGTCAAAGTCATTCGTATAAACGCCGTTATTGGTTCGAAGTGTTCCATGAATCTCAACTCTAGCACCACCGAGCTGACAGCCACAATCATGGACTCAACGCTAGGAGGCGACATGCGGCGCCCCTAGCGAATCAATCAATAAGCCTCAATCTCCGCCAATGACGTTCGGCAATCGATAGAAAGTAGGAGGGATTTGTCGTTCTATGGCGGCCTGCTCTCTTTCCTGGTAAATTTACAACTCATTACCATGAAGCAGGGCGGTTAAAGGCTTGGTTTTTTGGGGGTTTTAAAAAAACCCCAACAAACCGCAAATTTTGGTGTTTTTTTTACAAATTTTAAATTTATAAATGCCAAAATGGCGTCTCTTCAACTCTCTTGGCAATTGTTGTAGGCCCTATGGTCTTTGTTAACTTCGTTTTATGACATTCTACGGTTCTACTGTTCTAGTTAATTTCAACTAGGCCTATATGCATCTGATTAATTTGAACGGTATCATAAGTCATTTTTATGAGTTTTACGATTTGATATAGGAAAATCTCGAAAGCAAAAAACAACTAAAAACAAAAACAAAAAACAACTTTTCATTTTGAAATTGTTTGGTTTTGCACCTCTGCCAGGAAGGGGCTCTCGTGGTTTCTCTTATCATGTCAGTAGACTCATAGAGGGCCGATAGATAAATGGTAATGGAGTGAAAAGCATAACATCAAGTCTATAGGAAGCGGGATCGATTCCCGCTACGCCTTCAGGTTGACTCAGCCTTCCATTCGCCAGATGGCGATGGTAATGAGTAGTAGGACAGATATGCGCCTTGCATGGCTGCCATACAGTTAAATTCGACTCCTGTTAAACTTGTTATCGTCTGTTACTACTGCGTCATGTAAATCTTACTGCATACTTGTCAGTTTGAATTAATAAACGAAGATTGTTGTTACAAATTGAACACATTTTACCTACATCCAAAGTAAATAAATATTGTGGCCCAGAAACAAGATTTGTTTATCATGTCAGTAGACTCCTTGAGGGCCGATAGATAAATGGTAATGGAGTGAAAAGCGTAACATCAAGTAGGAAGCCACTATTTACCACAGTCTAAAACTTAAGTACTTAACCATTCTAACGTAGTCTCAGTTTAACTATTTACCAGAGTCTAAAACTTAAGTACTTAACCATTCTAACGTAGTCTCAGTTTAACGATACTGGGTGATAACATTAACATAGAGCATTAGTGTCGCCTCAGTTCAACTCCGCCACTGTTCGCTTTCTGACAGTGCCAGTCCCAAGCCTGGATAAAGGAAGAGGGCGACGCTAATGGTCTTTGTTACCACACAGCTAGTCGTTAAAAAGGAAATACACACACAAGATTTGTTAAGCCTTCATTGACATGGGTGAAGTAAAGTCGACGCCAGTGTCCCTGATAGCCATAAGATGTCGTTAAACAATGAAAATTTAGATTGGATTAATTAATTGGATAAATGGGATCGTTAATTAGAGCTGTAATATGTCAAAAATAATGTCTGTCGACGTCAGCGGCCTATGTTGCTACCAGATGTCGTGAAGCTCTGGATCCTATCCTATCATTTGCTTGGTTAAACAGACTCTGCCGCTGAGGGTCCGTGCTCCGTACCAAAAAGTACCAGCCCCAAGCCTGGATAAAGGAGGAGGGCGACAATAATGCTCTATGTTAATGCTATTGTGCCGAACTATGCTTGGCACTGTTTCGCGCCAATAAGTTTCTACTGCGCAATAGATTGGCGCCTTAATTTCTGCTGTCAGTCAACGCTGTAAAAGGCGGCAATTATTGATCGCTGCCGGCTGAGCGCGCGCTTTCTAGGCGGGAGCCGACGCCTATATAAAGGAGGTCCGCTGGCACGCATCAGTCAGTCTGCAGCTCAGTCGATATTGATCGGTCGTCAGCGTTAGTCGATGCCTGCCGGCCTGCAGTTGAGTCGTGCAAGTGAGAAAGCCCGCCACGATTTTGGCGCGAAAGAGTGGCGCGAGCGACAGCGCTCTGTGTGGCTGAGTCTTAAGTAGTAAGCGCAACGCAAAGGGAGAGAACATCAACCGCTCATCAACCTGGGGTTGTTGGTTCGACGCCTGCTGCAGTGCGACGAAGACGTTCTACATTGCCAGTGGTTTTGTTGTGATTCTTCACCTTCGTGGTTTGGTGTAAGGTTAGAAACACAGAGTATCGTATTTGTATCTTGTTTTTAATTCAAGCGCTAAATAAGTAAAGTTGTTTGTTTATCGCTAATGATGATCCTTGTAAGTGATTAATTATCGGTGATTGTTTTAATGACTGCACAATGATGAACCTTGATTAGTGACATTGCACCGAGCTGCTGGCGCTATATAATTGTTTCTTAGATTTACAGGTTTGATAATTAAATGTAACAATGGAACCTGACTTGTCATCATTTGAAGAACCTTTTGATACACGGAAGATTTTAGAGGCATTAATAAATAGTCAACAAGAACAGGCCGCCATTTTGAAATCATTAGTAAGTAAGATCCAAGACCTGGAAACCAGATCACGGTTTCCTGAAAGTGCAGTTGTGGGAAAGAAGGACCCAGATACCCTGCGAGGTATTGGTCTGCCCACAGCAGAAGCCGCGGATACAGCGCCTGGCCATGGTACCCTGGTAGAAAGTGAAGTAGAATCTATAAATGCTTCTGTAGCGCCATCGCAACAGACGTTGCGTAGAAGCGCTAGACTCAGAGATAAAACCCTTAGAGTTTCATTACCTCATACCGGTGAAACTGGCAGCATATTCATTGCTACGCCAGGGGTTCGAACCCGGGATCAGAAGTCTGTTGAGAAGGAGATTTTCCCACAACTGCCCGACCCAAGCCTGGATAGGAAGGGGGTCGCCACACCTGGTACCAGAAGTGGGGTAAAATTTGCTGAAACTTCTGAGGTAAAATTTGAAACTTCTTTGGTTAATTCTGATGATGAATCTGATGCTGAATCAGAAATACAATTTAAAGAACTAATAAGAAGTAAAGAAAATAAATTTGCTGAGATAGGTAAGAATAAATTTTCTGATGATGATGTTTCTGAACGTGAAAGAGTGAATGAATCTCAACATATTTTGGATTTGGATGAAGATGAATTTGAATGTATGTTGCGTGATAGTAACTTGACAACTAGAAGGCCGATAGATGAAGATGATGAAACAGATGATGAGTCAATGTCTGAAATATCTGTTCATGGTCCGGATGATGAATGGATGAATGATCAATTGTTTGGTCCTACAAATAGTCGGGTTGAAGACCAAATAAAGTTAAATGCACACACTAATACTGAGTATCTAGTTTCAGATAAAGTTATGCAAACAGATCGAGGGAAAAGATATTGCCTGGTCGACGGTTTGTCTACGCATGAACCGTCTTCGCCTCGCTTAGCTCGATACGCTCGCCTGCCTCTCATGTCATCGTCGCATCGCCAAACGACTGACTCTGCGACCCAGACTCTCGTCGAAACTATGCGCCGCCCCTCGACATTCCAGTCCATATCGACGAATTCAGCTCCGCTAAACACGATGTCAACCTGGCCTCTTTTCACGACGAATTCTACCGCCGTGAAGTCAAGCCAATCAACACGTCGTCCACCGCCAGTGTTCTTCACTGCAAGTTCCGGTCATGCTGATGTCGAATCGTTCCGGAAGAAAATGGCTGAAGACAGGCGCAATCATCCGTCGAAACAACCCGACCTGAATTGTCCACACTGTCATGCTCCCGCCGCCGCCATTTCCTAGAAATGCACCAGAATCACGATCAACCGAGGCATTCAAGGGCGAACGACAAGAGAAATTGAAAGCTGTCAAGATGAAAGTCAGTAAGTCAACGGCTGATCCAACTGAAAGTAAGCCGCCTGAACCGCAACCGAAACAAGTGACACTGAAGAAAGAAGAAACTTCTTCCGGTAAGTCTGCTTCCTTGCCAGTTCAAGATAAGACGCTCACTGAAGACAAGTCATGCCAAGATGAAGGTAGGTCTACTTCAGCCGCAGATGAAGTGCAACCTAAGACGGTCACCTCTTCAACCGAGAGTGGTAATGTCAAACCATCCAGACAATGGATCAAGCTTGGGTCATACAATGGTCGAACCGAGGTCGAAGCTTTCATAAGAAAATTTGAGGTATGTGCTCAAAATAATGGCTGGACTGAAGAAGAAAAGACTAATCAGCTAACTTGTGCGCTAACTGAGCCTGCCAATCAGTTGCTATGGGAATTCAGCTCCGCTACCATGACAACCTGGTCTGACATTGTCCAAAGACTTAGACAACGCTATGGCGGCGCAGATCAAATGTCGCTATACCAAACGCAACTGAGTACACGACGTCAAAAGGAAGGAGAAGAACTTGGAACTTTGGTTCAAGACGTTCGTCGACTCATGATTCACGCTTATCCGGGTCCGACCACGTCCCACAGTGAAGCTGTCGCTGTTCGCTCATTCATCGACGCTATCCGAAATAAAGAAATTGCCATGAAGGTAAGAGAAAACGAACCTACAACTCTCGATAAAGCATACAATCTAGCAATGAGATATGAAGGGTATTTGAGAATTGAAAAATGTGAGGCCGACTCTGTTGAACGACGTCCAGCTCGAGTGAAAACAATTAAAGAACCAGAACTTAGTATTGACTTGATGCAGAAGATGATTGATGAAGCTTTGGAGAAACGGAATTTGCCTAATCAACCGAAAAGACAATGGGGTGAAGAAATTCCTTTTCAACCTCCGAACTCTATGGGTCAGCCATTTACACGACGAATGAATGATCGCTCTCGATTTGTCCGACGCAGATCTCGACCAAACGATTGGCAAGGTCCTAGGTCATGCTATGATTGTGGTCAACCAGGTCATATCGCTCGTCGCTGCCCGAACCGTGAAGATGCTCTACCGGTCAACAATCCTCCGGAAGAACCGCCTGTTGTAGCCAATCTACATCACGTGGTGGGAAGTAACAATGCATACCTGAAATTACGAATTCACGGAAAAACTGTTTGGGGTCTTTTGGACACTGGCTGTGAACTGTCTTTGGTGCCATCCTCGCTGGTCAAGCCTGACCAAGTGGTGAAATCCAAGCAGCTATTAAGAGCAGCTAATGGTACTGAGATCCGCGTGACCGGCGAGACTTTGTTACGCTGTGAAGCCGAAGGACACTCCTTTGTGGTTCATTGCTTAGTAACTGAACAAATCTCTGAAGTTATCCTTGGTCTTTCTTGGTTAGAAAAACAGAAAGCACAATGGCAATTTGGAGACTCACAGATCACCATTGGAGGACATGTGCTGCCGATATGCAACCGACCAGAGACAATGAGCTGTCGAAAGATTGTGGCCGCCAGAGATGTCAAAGTGCCTGCTTTGTGCGAGATGAATGTGGAAGCATTCGCTGTCTTGCCACGTCTGACCATGCAATGCGGGTCATGGGCAACTAAGTCTCAATTTCTGGACTCAGGTCTTCTTGTCGCAGGAACATTGCTTCAGGACCGCACTAACGAACTGACGGTGCGCGTGATGAATCCAACGCCACAAGACGTACGTCTGCGCCGAGGCTTACCTTTTCCGATCGATGAAGTAGAAATCCTTTCAACGATGCCTGCCAAACCAGAAACTGACGATCACTGTGCTGTGAATGAAGTAAAGGAAGAACCGGTCTCAACCGACGCTGAAGAAATCCTTTCTCCACTCTGGAACAACGTCTCTGAAGAGGTGCCAAATGAAGTAAGAGAACAACTTCGTCAACTGATCTTGCAGAACCATAAAGCTTTTTCACTTCACGAATGGGACTTGGGCTATACCAGCCTACTCCAGCATCGAATTGATACGGGTGAAGAAAAGCCAGTTAGACAGTCTCTACGCCGACAGCCGATGTCACTGCTTCCGCTGATAGATGAGCACATCGACCAAATGTCGCGCATGAAAATCATTGATCCTTCTTTGTCGCCTTGGTCAAGCTTCGTGATCAAAGTAAAGAATAAAGATTCGCATCGCTACCTCTCTTTCGTTCTCCAAGCGTATCGAGCTAGCGAGAGCGAAAGTACCGGCTTCACTCCCAACCGCCTTTTCCTCTCACGCGAGCTGTGCTTGCCGATCGACTTAGTGTTAGGCGATTGTAGAGTCCTGCCTGATTGTTTGTCTGTTGATGCATTTGTTGTAGAACAATTGTCCAAGATTCAAACTGATTTTGCATATGCTCGAGAATTTATGCAGCGCCAAGCTACTGTCAGAGCTTGTAGGTATGATTTAAGGGTGAGAGAGACAAGTTTCCGCCCCGGAGATTTTGTCTGGTATTTTTATCCACGCAGAAGGTCAGGGTTGAAGGACAAATGGTCGAAAACTTATATAGGGCCTTACCAAGTCTTAGATAAGCTCAGTCCCGTGCTGTACAGAATTCGCAAGACGCCGAAGTCTCAACCGCTTATTGTCTATGTGGATAAGCTGAAGAAGGTCGAAGGAGAGCTCCCTTCAGATAAGGACGCCTTGGATGTCACTCTGGATCCAGATCCGGAAGACATTCTGGAAGATGCCCAGTCTTCTGAGATGTTGCCAGAGAGACCTAAAAGAATGAGTAGGAAACCTGCTAGGTTTTGTGATAGTGATTAATAATAGACTTACCATGTTCTTGATTGGATCACTTGTGAAAATGTTATATTGTAGTTCCAGGCAATTGTATAGACTTTTGCGTTTGATGATTAACGTTTTACGTGAATGATTAATGATGTGTGTATTACTTTGATACTACGTGTTGCTATAGTAACATTGCTTAATGTATATTGTCGGAAATCTATATAGCAACCAACGTGGCCTTGCCTCCCTTTCTGGAGAGACAACGAAAATTTCCAAGGGCTTGCAAATTTTTCCCTGGGGCCGGGAAAGTGTGCCGAACTATGCTTGGCACTGTTTCGCGCCAATAAGTTTCTACTGCGCAATAGATTGGCGCCTTAATTTCTGCTGTCAGTCAACGCTGTAAAAGGCGGCAATTATTGATCGCTGCCGGCTGAGCGCGCGCTTTCTAGGCGGGAGCCGACGCCTATATAAAGGAGGTCCGCTGGCACGCATCAGTCAGTCTGCAGCTCAGTCGATATTGATCGGTCGTCAGCGTTAGTCGATGCCTGCCGGCCTGCAGTTGAGTCGTGCAAGTGAGAAAGCCCGCCACGATTTTGGCGCGAAAGAGTGGCGCGAGCGACAGCGCTCTGTGTGGCTGAGTCTTAAGTAGTAAGCGCAACGCAAAGGGAGAGAACATCAACCGCTCATCAACCTGGGGTTGTTGGTTCGACGCCTGCTGCAGTGCGACGAAGACGTTCTACATTGCCAGTGGTTTTGTTGTGATTCTTCACCTTCGTGGTTTGGTGTAAGGTTAGAAACACAGAGTATCGTATTTGTATCTTGTTTTTAATTCAAGCGCTAAATAAGTAAAGTTGTTTGTTTATCGCTAATGATGATCCTTGTAAGTGATTAATTATCGGTGATTGTTTTAATGACTGCACAATGATGAACCTTGATTAGTGACATTGCACCGAGCTGCTGGCGCTATATAATTGTTTCTTAGATTTACAGGTTTGATAATTAAATGTAACAATGGAACCTGACTTGTCATCATTTGAAGAACCTTTTGATACACGGAAGATTTTAGAGGCATTAATAAATAGTCAACAAGAACAGGCCGCCATTTTGAAATCATTAGTAAGTAAGATCCAAGACCTGGAAACCAGATCACGGTTTCCTGAAAGTGCAGTTGTGGGAAAGAAGGACCCAGATACCCTGCGAGGTATTGGTCTGCCCACAGCAGAAGCCGCGGATACAGCGCCTGGCCATGGTACCCTGGTAGAAAGTGAAGTAGAATCTATAAATGCTTCTGTAGCGCCATCGCAACAGACGTTGCGTAGAAGCGCTAGACTCAGAGATAAAACCCTTAGAGTTTCATTACCTCATACCGGTGAAACTGGCAGCATATTCATTGCTACGCCAGGGGTTCGAACCCGGGATCAGAAGTCTGTTGAGAAGGAGATTTTCCCACAACTGCCCGACCCAAGCCTGGATAGGAAGGGGTCGCCACATCTTGTTTATGACACAGGTCCGTTAAACAGAAATGACCTAGGCCTATTAATAATATAAACGCACAGAAGACTTATGAGGGAGGGAGGGAGGGAGGGACCGACGGACGGACGGACGGAGAGGGACCGAGGGAGGGACGGAGGGAGAGGGAGGGACAGACGGACGGACGGACGGACCGAGGGACGGACGGAGGGAGAGGGAGGACGGACGGACGGACGGACGGACGGACGGACGGACGGACGGACGGAGGGAGGGAGAAGACACGCACATCGCCGCCAGAGACGTGGGGATGGACGGACGGACGTTGAAGGGAGGGAAGGAGGTATGGACGGCAGAAAACAGAGGGAGGGAGGAGGAGGAGGGAGGGAGGGAGAGGGAGAAGACAACGCTGTTTCGACAATAATGGCTTACGTCATTCCACGTTGTCATAGCAACGCGAGATAATACAACACGACATGTGGGGGAGAGACGTGGTGGAGGGACGGACCATGGACTTCTATATAATAGCTAACAGGACATACAGCTATCTTTTATCGTATACAACAGTTGGTCTACTGTACACAGAAAGTATGTGCTAAGTTAATGCTCTCACAGCACTTAAGAAGCCTGGAAAGATGGACCATTAAGCATTTCTACTAATTTTGCAATGCTTGTAACACAGATTGCATGTTTTATTAGCACCTTTTATTATTCCAGCTAGGCAGAAAAGCAACATAAAGCAATACAGCCAAAGGCAAAAGCTTGTTATAAAGTTGAAGAATGGCATCTTGTTTATTCATGAATACCAAAGAAAGGCAATCATCCTTGATGTAATTATAGATTTACCTGTTGGTAGGTCAACCAGTCAGTCAGTCGGTCGGTGAGTCAGTCAGTCAGACAACCGGTCGGTAGGTCAGCCAGTCAGTCGGTCGGTTGGTCAGCCAATCGGTAGATTCCCATCAGTAAGTCGGTAGGTCAGCCAGTTAGTCGATTGGTCAGCCAGTCGGTAGGTCAGTCAGTCGGTCGGTCAGCCAGTCAGTCAGTCGGTCAGCCAGGTAGATCCCCATCAGTCAGTCGGTAGGTCAGCCAGTTAGTCAGTCGATTGGTCAGCCAGTCGGTAGGTCAGTCGGTTGGTAGGTCAGGCAGTCAGTAGGCCAGTCAGTCAGTTGGTCAGCCAGTCTGTTGGTCAGTCAGTCAATCAGCCGGTTAATCAGCCAGTCACCCCAACAGTCAGTCATGCAGTGAGTCATTCATTCTGTAGATGAGTCAGTCAGTCAGATATGCCAATCAGCTTAAAATAGATTATGTATAGCAAAATTTGATGAAAAGTGTAAATGACATAGAAAAGAAATCAAAATTCAGTCTACCCATTCCATCAATTAAACTTTTGACATGCTCCCATTTCTTAAAACAGCAATATGACGACATACAGAGCTCCAATAAACATTCAATTCATTCACTTGCCTAACTGATAAGTGCAAAGCAGGAAGGCATGCGTCAAGTGGGGCAAAGACTACCTCTCCTGTAAGTTGATTTAATTAGAAGTACGAGTCGAAATACAGTTACATGCATGGTAGAATACCGCATATGCTTCAAAGTATTGACAGTAAGCATCGGCTGTTTATGGCCACCAGCTCTTCATTTTCCCTCTATGACTAGCCCTAACTCTTCCTCCCTAGGTTCCCCGATATACAATAACTTTTTGGATCAATTTCTTTAGATTACTGTTAACCAAACGGTATGCAATAAGATTTTACACTGTCAAACTCAAGTAAAAGTGCACAGATAGTTGCATTGCAAACATGAAGCAGTGTCTGGTCAATGTTTTTAATTGTGAAGCTCTGAGAAAAAATAGTTTCTTTCTGCAACCGTTCAGCAACTTCTGATGTCGACAAATGTGAAATATTATTCTCAGCCAGGAAAAACTCTTCCATTTGCTCTAGTAAAATCGCTTCGTAATCCAGTCTTCTGCTCGATGTAGCTCTAACAGTTGTCCGTGGTATCCCACTTGTGTTTGTCAGTTACCGAGGACCATAATGAAAGATCATAAGGACAGTACCATCCTTTAGATTCACCGGTTTTGCTTATCATCAGATTTTCTCCTCTGTTTATTAGTATCTCTGCCAACTTTTCAAAATCACTTTCCTTGAAATGTACCGAACAGAGTTTCGAATATTTAGTTTCGGAGCCAAAATGTAAACAAAATCCTCTCTCTGAATCGCTTGAACCCACTTGTCACATAAATCCTTATCTTGGCATGGCATGATAAGACAGCTTTGGATCCTTGATCTTTTGATGGCCCTCGTTCACATCGTCAGTTGCGGATTTTATGGACTTGTATCCGCTTCAACACCCATATGCTTCACAGTTGACCATGTTTACATGCAACAGTATTCTGTAGGTAAATAAACACAATGCGAACATGCCTAAATATGCAGCGTGTAAGACGAATCGTTGTGGTATATCGGAAAAGTTGAGTCCCCGATTCTATAAGCTTGACCTTGTCTTTACGTTGTCCAATGTCCAGTGTTTGTGAATATTATTAAAATAATATGAACATCTTAACATCAAAAGAAAGGACATTAAATGATGGCGTTCTAAATCCAAGCCACAGTCAGTTCAACGTCCAAAATGTCGATCAAAGTACAGACCAAGCTGAACAAACACACGCAAAAAGAGAATTTTAAAATGTAGGGCCAGCAACCAAACAAGCTCGCTCACCAAAACAGCTCAACTTGGGCAAAATCAGAGAGCAAATTCAATTGGCCTCACAGAAAACTGATGCAGTTGGGGAATAAGGACTGAGTTTAAGTATTGTGGCTAACCAAACTTTAATATTTCGCATTTAAAAGCCACAATTTAAAGCAAAGAGCAGTTCTTCAAGGCAAGCTTATAGTATCGGGGCCTGAAGGATTATAGTGCCTAAGTTTACTGGCGTCGTGAGTGTCGATTAGGGTCAGGTTAGCCTAGGCGTCGCTATTGTCGGTTAGGGTCAGGTTAGGTTAGTGGGGCCAGACATTCTTATTGTTGGCTGAAAACAGTAAAATTAAGAAACCATGATTAAGAATTGCCGTGCCCAAGCAGACCAACAGTTCATAAACACGGGCGGCAACGGTGCAGAAACTTTTTCATTTCTCCTTAAGAAATGAATTAAAACTTATCTCAGCAGCAGAAACCCCAAATAATGAGTGAAAACTAAAACCCTTACTGGCCGAAATGGAGAATTAAACAGCTAAAAACGGTAATTTTATGAATAAATACGACAATATTTTAGCATTGGAAAAACAACTCACTCAGCAGGCCAACGCTGTTTCCCTGCTTGATAAGGACGCTGTTCTTGATTAAAATATTAATTAGTCTCAGCATTTCATCGTAATTTGAATTACTTACCAAATTAAAGAAGTTTGTTAGGTCCACAAAACTAATTTTCAAACTTATTTCTTACTTTTAACGCGTACAACTTTAAACTTATTCGTATGCGCCGTAGTAGATCAACTGTTGTATACGACTCACGACTAAGTCGTCTGCGCTGAATGTCCTGCCAGCTATTATTAAGACGTCTATGGACGGACGGACGTTGAAGGGAGGAAGGAGGTACGGACAGCCGGGACGGACGGCAGAGAAGTACGGGGATGGAGGGAGGGTACGGGAGAAGACACGCAGGATCGCCGCGAGAGACGTGGGCAAGGGCGGAACGGACGTTGAAGGGAGGGAAGGAGGTACGGACGTCCGTCGACCAGGACGGACTGCAGAGAAGTAGTACGGGGAGGGAGGGAGGGAGGGGGTACGGGGATGGAGGGAGGGAGAGGAACGAAAGGACGGACGGACAGTCGGGACGTACGGACGGACGGACGGAGAGAGGAGGGTTGGAAGGAAGGTAGGGAGGGAAGGGGAGGGAGGGAGAGGTTGAAGACTTATGTCAATCATAGCACGAGAAGACGCATCTCTTGACATTTCAAATTGTTTTAACCGTCTTAGGACGGGCAAACATCTAGTCTTACAATAGTTAATGAAGCCCATGGCGAACAGCAGTGCAGTAGCCTATGTTACGATGTCGATCGACGATAACGCAGGCTAATGAAAAGATCTCTTTAATAATAATAATGATAATAATAATAATAATAATAATAATAATAATAATAATAATAATAATAATAATAATAATAATAATAATAATAATAATAATAATAATAATAATAATACAAAGTGTATAGACACACTTTGATAATAATAATAATAATAATAATAATAATAATAATAATAATAATTAATAATCAGCTGCGAGCACTCTCCCTCTCCAGACTCTCATTCTAAACTCTCTCAATCTCACACAGGACACACACTTTGAAGCCGTGACGTCCGAGTGGCGATCCAAGACGGATTTCAACGATTCAGAAAACATGCCAACAAACAAGCAGGCTCTATGGGACAAACCCCTTTTGGAACAGACTGTCAAGAGATTGTTTCAAGACACAATGGACCCATACAACACCGCGCGATTGAAAGCTGTCTCGTCACCACACGCCAGCGACTGGCTACATGCCTTACCAATAACAGCATGTGGGTTGAGACTGGACAACGAGGACGTTCGGGTGGCGGTCGGCTTGCGCCTTGGGGCCACAATATGTGAACCACACATATGTGCTTGTGGAGCCCGAATCGACGCCAGAGGCAGCCATGGCCTGTCCTGTTCTCTCGGCTTCGGCCGAATTGCCAGACATAACACAATCAATGACATTATACACCGCTCCCTTTCGAAGGCAGGGATTCCGTCAATAAAGGAACCACCAGGTCTACTACGCACGGACGGCAGAAGACCAGACGGCCTGACAATGATTCCATGGCGCGCGGGTCGTCATCTGGTGTGGGACGCGACGGTGGTAGATACCCTTGCTCCATCATACATCCAGGCCACCGCAGCGACGGCGGGCGCGGCAGCCGAGATCGCCACGGACAGGAAAATGACCAAGTACAATGCACTCTTAAACACGCACTTTTTCGTGCCTCTAGCTCTCGAGACCTTAGGTCCAATTAACACCACTGGCCAAAACTTTATATCAGATCTAGGTCGTAGTCTGACGCTGTCCACAGGAGACAAGAGAGAGACCTGCTTCTTGCTGCAGCGTCTCTCTATAACTGTCCAGCGGTTCAACTCGGTGGCTTTCCGCGGCACTTTAGCGGAGCCAGACCTTAGGGAGATGTGCCACTAACGGCACTTATGACGCTCATTTTAGACTGCTACTGCATGCTTGTCTATTGTAGCTTTCAGTATTGATGTTGATTGATGGAGAGAATAAATATTGTTGATAATAATAATAATAATAATAATAATAATAATAATAATAATAATAATAATAATAATAATAATAATAATACTTCCTTTATTGAAACAATCCGGTTGACACATCGCAACCGGTACAGTTTACAGCTATGCAATTGAAACAATTCACAAGAACGCAAATGGCAGAAGACATAAATCTTAACTACTAACAGAACAGACAGCCTGCAAACACAAAGCACGTCCGCCTACGGGATCGAACTCGGTACCTCTCGCTCTCTACGCCAGATGTTATCCAATGCGCTATCGGCCCCAGGAAATCTTTAGACACCTTGAAATTGTTTTTGGCCGACTCTATAATAATGCAATCATTAAATCAGCTTCGATTCATCGTTGGGAGCGTACCGAGAGACGCAATAATCTGGACGTCAACGGCTTCGCAGCCACTGCTAAAGTAAATAATTTGTTTAAATGGTACAGTGAGAGAGTGGGTGAAGAGTCAGCCGTGCCACCTCTGTGACCTGTAATTGAATCGTGGGCCCGTCGTGTGAAATCGTCGCTGAAGGCGTTGTACAATAATTCTAAATGACCTCGAAGGCCATATCATTTGCCCGAGAGTTTCCGTGACTCCCAAACACTCAATATGTCGAATTTATTTGACAATCCAGCTTCCAGAAAGGCAATGACAACATGATTTACCCATGCATCCATAAGATTTCGTTAAACACTGGATACCACAAGAAGTAAGACAGCTCCATATTGGACACCTTTTTAACTGTACCGCACCAAGTTATAATTTCAGTTTTTGGATGCATTTAGACATTAATATCGTAGAGCGTAGGCTATTATAGTAGGAAAGGTAGGACAAAATAACGGTTCCAGCAGCCATGAGTTGTCATGTGACTGGGGCCTACATTAACGGCATTGGTAGCAACAATACGGGTACCTCAAATTAGACACCTTTAAACGTGGTATTTAAATCTATAATATCCGGTGCTTGGATATTAGGCCTACTGTCGACTGCAACGTCCATTGTTGTCATAAGTTCTGGATCCATTACCATTTTCACTTTGCCACTGCTTGTACTCTGGTAGTGCCAATCCAAAGCTTGAACAAAGGAGAAGGGCTACGCTAAACATCATACAGACAGGCAGGCAGGAAGACCGACAGAAAGAGAGACATATATAGACAGAAGGTCTGATAGACAGAAAGAAAGAGAAACAGACAAATGGACAGATAGGATGGCAGAAACATAAACAGGGAGACAGAGAGACGGACAGACAGACAGACAGACAGAGACTTAGACAGAGACACAGACAGAGACACAGACAGACACATAGGCAGACAAACAGGCAGACACACAGACACAGAAAGAGACACAGACAGTGACACAGAGGCACAGCCAAAGACACAGAAAGAGACAGAGACACAAAAGAGACATTGACAGAGAAACAAACAGGGATACAGACAGACACACAGACAGACAGACACACAGACAGATAAATGGACAGACGAGAAAACGACGACGCAAACGAATAAGGAATCAGAGTCGAGCATTATCCTATCATTTAATTTACCGCTTCATTGGTCTTCGATTGCCTCAGAGCCCCACTGGCGTCAGAGCGTCTTAGAGGAAGGACGACAGCCCGACGATCTCTTAACACCTTTTCTCTTCTCTGTCCGATGATCTAATCATTCTAATGGCATGCATTTAGAAGGAGGGAGCGATTGAGACAAAAACAAGACTACCCCTCCACCTCAGCCATCGGAAATCCGTTTCACATCTAACGACCCAACAGGAAACAGTTATTGATGCGCTACACAACCCACTTAGTCCGCTGTCTACTCCTATGAGACCCATAATACGATACGCTGGTTCAATAATGTCGGCTTAACGCAGACACTGTGTTGTTTTGGAAATGGAAAGAGACATCATTTGTATGGAACAGATGCGAGACAATTTATACACAGTAACCGACTAGAGCCAGACACTTACTTCCCTCTGTCCTGCAAGAAAAAAGCCCACAATATTTGTATAAGTATATATAACCAAATATGGGAGGGGGAGGTGGGATACCCTTAAGCTAGCCCTGAGGCAGCCGTGAATATGAAGTGTTAATGATTTCGTTTTCTTAGCCTCGGCGTATGAGGGCGGGTGGCCAATCCTCTCCCTCGCCGTCAAATCTTCCCACCGATAGTGTACAGTCAGTGTACTCATAATAGCTGAGTTGGCTAGGGTTGCACGTGGAGCAGAAACCTCGAAAAAACTTTCTGCCCTGGTGTGGATTTGAATCCCGACCTCTCGATTGACAGTCCAGCACGCTAACCACTACACTTCCAAAACACCCCGTTTAGGACAGGACTTCGTGAAATCAGTATCTTTTTCTTCACGGCAGTTGTTCTAAGGTTTTAAAGACTCGCAAGAAGCTTTGGCCACGAATAAGCATAGGCCATCCGCTGTTCCGCCAATCGGTCTCCGGGGGAGTGGTGATTCCAGGTCCTCCCCCTCTCCCTCAATCGATGCAGCGCCATCTGGACGAGACTTCTTAAAGTCTTCCGAGAACAATCGATGACGACGTCAAATGTCGTAGTCGTCGTCATTAGCGAAGTCACGAGGGTGTCATCTCCACCGCTTGACGGAACTGAGTCTCGGAATAGCAAATCAGGAGCCAACGATATTAAGACGTCTAACAGCCAACCAAAGAGGGATTTCTTGCAACCGTAGTATGGTAATACCAGGCTCTAATGTGTGTAGTTTTGCCAGGTTCTAGTGTATGGTGATGCCAGACTCTAATGTGACCAGAACACTAGACTGTCTAATAACAAAACATACTCCAGAAGGTTTCCGTCGTTTGTGCTCTACGTGTAAGCGGGTGCCCGACAGGATTACTCTTCTGGTTAGGCATATCTCAACACTGTTTGCTCACTGATTAACTATTTGTTCAAAACGAACCTGCGTTATATAATCTGGCCATAAACCCTCTTTTTGATTTCAATGAACGAAATTTACAACAACTGGAACAACGTTGAAAGCTGTTTAGGAACGTGGAGTGGATGATAATTCGATAACACCAGTCAACCAACAATACAGGCAAATCAGTAAAAACAAGACTTCGTTATTCCAGAATCAACAACTTTTGTTCTAACATCAATCCGCAAATATCTAGTTTGTCCTATCAAGTTTTTATACAGTGAAACCCAAACGCTAAAGCAACTCAGTAAAGCTTATTAAACTACTATACTTTACTCATTGATAGTTGAACAGAAATAATAAAAAAAACTCAAACATTGGAGCATATTTTTACACTATAGTTAATCGCCTGAAGATAAAAAAACTGTGCTTAAAAACCTAACAGCCAAATCAACAATTGCACAGCTAGTGAAAATGATACACTGTGTCCCAACAACTCTTTATCACGAAACATAAAGGCTGAAAACTGTAAACAACTTGCATAGAATATTTCATATCGCTCGATTGCTTGAATGTAGGAAAACTACAGCCTAAAAATAATAGTCCTGTGGGCAAACAGTTTTACTTAAAGCAGGAGCGGGGAAAGTTAGATGACCATAGTTTTTCGCTTAAAGCATTTTCACTGCTGGTAGTGGGACGAAAAGTACTCTGAACGTTATGCCGATTTTATTCTGTATTTATTTCTTAGACAACTGCCTACTTTTGCCTACTCTTTTGAAAGTTTTTATTCTGACCTTTCTACTCGTTGCTACCACGTAAAGGCATATTTTCTATGCCGACATACATTATACATTATACGAACTTACGAAGTCAGACAACAGTGTCAGACCTCCACATCAATACATTGGCAAAATACCCAATTGGAAAAAAACTGTCAGCTCAAATTAACTAAACGGTCACGTCGTTTTTCAGAAACTGTCTTCCTTAGCAATAGAAATATTTGTTGCAGTTAACTGTCCGCAATGCAGTCATCAACGTTTAAAACGCCTTACAGTAAAGCATTAAACATGCCAATTAACAAACGTAAGTTATAGTCATATGCAAGATTACCATGTCAAACGTCGAGCCTTTTAATCGCATATTGGCGAATATGTTGGGCTAGTTGGCGAATATGTTGGGCTACTTGGCGTATATGTTGGGCTATTTGGCGAATACGTTGGGCTAGTTGGCGTATATCTTGGGCTAGTTGGCGAATATGTTGGGCTACTTGGGGTATATCTTGGGCTACTTGGCGAATATGTTGGGCTACTTGGCGTATATCTTGGGCTAGTTGGCGAGTAAATCGGTGTACCTGGACTACCTACTGGTGAACCGAAAGAACTGTGAGGTGAATATAAAGGGCTTATTGGCATGTCGGTCGGTGAAGGTGGGATGTAACCTGGTGACCTTCCTTCTCCTGGACTCGGGGTATAGGGGGCTCTAGGTGAGTTAGGAGACCAAGGTTCAGCAGCACATTGCATCATTCCACCAGTCATTGCAAGCGACCACTGAACATTGGATGAAGTGGTGATGGAACCCCGGGGGTCCATCTGTGTTGAACCCATACTGATGCCTCGGCTGGCAGTAACAGTTTCTCTAAAGTCACCCAGACCTACAAATGAAAAAATAGAAAGCATCATTATTTGCTTCAATCTAATCCCAACAGAAAACCTTACAGTAGGGTGGTCCATGGTCACGTGGTAAAATCACATACAAAGACAGAGGAACAGCAAAACTGATACAACTGAATAATGAACTTAACTTTAGTAGTCATGTAGTAGAATGGACTTGTTCATGTTTTCCATAAGCTTATACCTTAAAGAAACTGGTCAGGCTTAAAATTTCAGAACACATGGTCCAAAATTTATGCGCATTTTTAACGAAAATATAAAATATCATTTGGCGAAGGGCATATAAAAATAAATGTATATCTACCTGATGCGTTAAAGCCTATATTTGGTCTAAAACACATCAAGTGGCATCATACAGTTGGTCATACAGAGAATCTGAGCTGCAGATCCATTAAATAGTTAGAAGCAAAATCAATATTTAATCATATCGGTTTCTGTAAGGCATAGGCTTATGAAAAACCTAAACAAGTCATTTCCCGACAAATCACTGAAATCATAAACAAAAATTAAAAAAACTGATATCAAACACAAATGTTTTTTCAGAACTTCACATACTTAAAGTCGTTTTCTGCAAGCTTCAGCACATCAAGGCTTTGTGAATACTGAGTTGGATTTATGGAACTCTCGAGATCTAAATTTGAGTTCAAGACCACATTCCGGTTATTACTACGATGAGTACGATCAGCTACTAGAATGTTTCTGAAACCATCTACTGCCATATACAGTAGACCGGTTTATTGAGCAGTTTTAGTTCGTAAACTTGTGGCACTTGTTTCGTTTTAAAGAAGCGTGCAAATGATACTAGCATCTCTCCAAACGACTTTGTAATTTCTCCACTTTCAGACAGTAATAGCACTCTGTGCAAACGATCTTTGCCACAACCGTGACTGGCCACAAAGTTACCATTGGCCAGTTTTAATGCGTGTAAAGGCGTTCAAAACCAAACTGCATGGTAACTTCACTTCATGGTCTACAACTCCATCATCTCTTGAGTATTCGATTAATGAATTGCTACCAGTAATTACAATAATATTCCCTTCTCCAGTAACTGATAAATTTGAAACACGAGTGCCACCATAAATTTCCACTCCTTTGCATTCATCAATTCACATCTTTTCTCTGTATTACTGTTACATGACATCCAACAAAGACAGCAATAATTATAATAGATCCACATGCATACAGACATACTTATACTTGAGGGAAAAAGTACTTAATCTTGAGACCTAAGTACTTTTACTTGAGACCAAAGACTTGAAAGATCTCTAATAAACAAGGCACTTAACACTTCGTTAACAAAGAGCCTCATTGGTTTCCCAGTTTACTACTCCATTTGTTAAAATTTTAACTGTGAAAAGTGAGTGAAGACAGTAACACTGACCATGATGAACAACGATCATCGGTCTCTTTATGCCGAGTTCCAAGTCGAGTTCGTTGATTCGTTTCTCGGAAGCTTTCTTCTCCATTTCTAATCCACATATTCGACGTCGCTGATGCTCCAGTTCTCGCTTCAAGTGGTATATATTTGCCAGAATGCCGTTGTTACTAAAGATGGGCATTTTGTAATTCTCTTCCATTTTTCTATCTACATCGTGTGAGATTTTGTCAGAGGTAGCGTCTGATTCGTTTTTTACCTCTGTTCGACATTCTGCATTTAATAACATCATAAGACACCAGTACCATTTATTAAGTTGTTGACTACTAGAACAGTGTGTCCTTGCATAAGTGTATGTCTGTCTGCATATATGTATGTACATGTATAAATATGTGGACATGCATTTATGTGCGAATGTATGAATGAATGTCCGTATGCATCTGTGTGTATTTACGAAAGTATGTATGTATCTACGTGTGTGTATCAAAGCATTTAGGATAGTGTCTTTCAATTGCCGCATGAAGGCATTGCAATATGATCTATGTCAATACTCAGCAATAGTCGGCTACTTTGAATCAACATTAAACCTAAGAAACCAATACAAATAAAATCTGGGCTTATACCAATTATAAGAAAACATGCCTAAATAAGTTACCAGGGATTAGTCCAACTGAAGTAGCGGGCACAAATGCAACGTGGTCCAGAAACTCTGAACATGGTGCAATATGTAAACTCTGTAAAGTTGTAAACCCAAGCGACCAGATATCTTCATGATCAAATCACAACTCCTTGGTAAAACTCTGCATTATAATATTATATCATGACAAAATCACTTAAACTTTCTCACATCACTTATTCACACAACTTATGATATTTAAAGCAGCAAAAATAATCAGCAAACCCTGAATAGTTCCAATGATGTTATAGTCTTCTCTCTTCACAAATTCTTCCAAGTCAGACTTACAAAAAGACATCCTACGTAAATAAGTTTTTATTTCAGCTTCTGATTCAATCTGCTCCTTGATTTCTTCAGCTCTTGCTTTTAATATGTCGACAACAAAGCATATGTCATTGGCTGATCCTTTTGTCATGACCTCGGCACAGTAGACAATAGGAGATTCTAAGCAAGTCAAACACCGTTCAGTGTCTTCGATTTCGGTCTGAACTTCATTCCGTTTTTGCATTTCCAAATGGCCAATATCTTGCATTACGATGTCAGCACGTTCGCTCACAAGCCTTATGATAGCATCTCTCTGTGCAAGAACTTCAAGTTTTAATCTTCCCAAGTGTTCAAAATACTCCTCCGCCTCGCAGTTCAGGATCTCTCTCTTTTGAAGAACTTCAGACTCACAAACTTTTAAACGAGAAAGGCTGTCCTTGATCTCATTCTTAAAGCCTTCAACTGTGTTTCTAACATTCTGCAGTCTGTGGTTTTGATGGCTTTCATCAAAGCATGATTTACACATTAACTCTTTGCATTCAGAACAATACAGCATATGTTCTCTCTCGTGTTTTTCGCAGATGCTCGGTCTTGGGATCTGCACTTTGCTTTCGGAATCTACAGCTGCAACAACCTGATGGTTTCTGGTCAGTTTGTTTTTCCTGTGATGCCTGCTACATTCCTGACATAGCTTTTGCTCACAGTCATTGCAATACATGTCCGCTAAAGGAACTTCTGAAACCGACGTTGACTCGTTCTTTTCTTCCATGCAAGCCTCACAAAGACCGGGAGCTCCAGCTGAACTAGCGATCTTTGCCATCTCTATTAGCTTTTCCATGAAGAAATTTTTCTGTAGGGCTGCGTATCCATCCTCGGGGATAGTGAACTCCTTTCTGCACATTGGACACGGCATTTGGTTACCAGGACTTTTGCCAGTTTTACCCCCTGCCTCTTCCAGGCATTTCATGCAGAATGTATGAATGCATGGGAGGATCTTTGGATCCTTGTAAGTTTCGCTGCACACACAGCATTCTGTTATGTCTTTCAGTTGTTCTCGAACCTCTATTTCACTCACATTCATACCAGCCATTGCTTTATCTTGACACTTTCACTTGCAATAACACCTGCCAAAAAGAGAATAGGCTCATATATATCGAATTGCTTTCCGAAGTATACCAGGTTTCCAAACTCTGTACATTTTTCCGACCTAAGAAACACTGTGATCTTAAGTACTCAAAAAAGAAATTTACGGTAGAATAATGGTGTAAAGTTTATCCAGGGTAGCATCGTAAGTACATGTCATGCAGGCTACACGCGAAATGAAAAGACAACTGTAAGTTCTTATATAATATAAAAATGCCTCTATTTCCCGATCACGGCACACCTTACTGAGACAATTATAACTGCAATTAAATCTAATTAAATAAAACAACAGGTTTAGCAGAACGGCTTTCAAAGTATTTGAGTAAATAATAATAATATTATGGCTTTTTAAATCTTGTCAATTTAAACCATAACAACGTCCAAACTCACGTGGTCTGGGCGTCAAGTACAACGTTGGCGCCATCCAACTTCGTAATTGTGTTGGCAGTCTCGCGATGAAGTCCAGCGCAAATCAGAAATAGCGATAACCAGCTTATTCACAGTCGCTCATTCAAAGCAAAATTGATAGGTAGATTGGATCAAAATTGGTTCCATGTCAGGCAGGCAGACAGTTACTGTAGTGAGATGGCGTTTAGCAATGAAGCGGCGATAGAGGTAAGAGGAGGAAGCACGATTGGGTCTGTTAACCTTTATTTACCCACTATGCCTTTTAGGTGGAATTTTGAGATGGCCCTTATATATGTGTTGTATGTTGATGGTATTAAAACAGAAATGACAAGCTTTTAGTGATATTTCACATTTAAGGTCATTTTTTGGGATGTTCCAAAAATGGAACGTTGGGTCATTCCCACTAGCATTTTTTTACAATGGCAGTTCAACATGAATAAACGATACAATATTGGCTTATGCACAATTTATTGAAAACCAGTTTATTTAAAGGTATGAAAACTTTCAAAACAGTTCACTTGAAGTTTATTGAGGCACCTGACACATTCTTTGGTAGTGTTTTTCTTCAAAAATTGAAAAAAACAACGAGCCTGACTAATGAGAGGAATGTATTGCTCGACCCCATCGCAATGTGTCATGGCAACCTTTGACGTGCCTGAGCACTTTTCACAGGATTTACAGTATTGATACTGCTGGAACATGCTACTACATTGTTATCTGACTACCTAACAACAACAATTTTGGCATGAGATGTGCATTCTTTCTTGTTTTGCAAACATTTTCTTGTCATTCAGAGGTTCTGTTCTAGTTCGACCATCACGGACGTAATGGTCGAACTGGAATAGCACCTCTGAATGACTGCTGCCCCACACCTCAGCTTAGACAGAAGACTGTAACTAGTAAAAAGATTGGCAAATAATAGCATGTGATATGGTTTCCTGTGATGAGTTAGGCAAAATTCATGGCAACGCGCTCACCAAAAGGGGTTTATGTGGGTCGCCTACTCCTGCCACAATAAATTGTTGCTTGATATGGATGAACATCCTATTCATGAATAAGACATCCAGATCTTATAACTAAATCTGATTGGCTTTCCTCTTATAAACATCTCTAACCCATGATGTCCATAGTTAGGCACCCACCGACTCATAAATGTTAAGTTTGAAATGAATGATTAAAAATTGCAAAGATTTGTATTACTGATCATATAGTGCACACTCTGCCATTATAGAGAGATCTCTTGTCAGCTGCATGCATGGCAGTACATCCTCCTATCATGGATTTAGACATTGCAGTTGCTATTAAAGTGCATCAGGTAGGCCTACTCAGTACTCAACTGTGTTGCAGTTATTGCGTTATTTTCTAAAACTCCAATTTAAAATAAATATGTACTAATTATTACAAAATCAGTGTTAAAACATGGGCATATATAAGGGGTTTTACGGGGTGGGGTCACCGTAAATAAATTGCCGACATTTTTTCTATGCAATTATATGCGAAATACAAAAAACTGAACTTTTTCGACCATTTCCAATGGAAACCCCCGAAAACTTACCCCCCCGAAATTTTTTCCTGGCTGCGCCCCTGGTTAAAAATAAATTAAATGAAACATAATATTAAAAACAAATTAAAGACACATGCAACAATCCAGCAGTATATACTGACAAATGGCGGGTGATCCTAATCTTGCCTATGCTTTGTTCTACGATTTGCTTAAAAATGCTTATGACCAGGTATTTCCAGTCGTGCAAACTAGTCAACGGAAGAGTAATGCGCCTAAGCAACCATGGATGACTCGGGGCTTGTTAAAGTCATGTAGAAAGAAGGCCAAACTTCATTTGAAATATATTAAGAATCCTAATTCCGAAAATAAAGAGAAATTTATTAAGTATAGAAATAAATTTAGGCAAATTCGAATCAAAGCGGAGCAGATGTATTATGCCACCGAATTCTCCAAATACAATCATAATCTTAAGAAAACTTGGTGCATAATTCGCTCTTTATTAAAAGCTGATGCTTCTTCTACTTATATTGATTGCATAACTGTAAATGGCGCGAAGATCAGCAATGCTAGTCAGATGGCTGAGAAATTTAATGCTTATTTTACTAGTATTGGTCAATCCCTGGCTGAAAATATTCCTACTAGCAAAGTCTCATATCGCAATTTCATAAAACCGCCTCCTCCCAATTCTTTTGTCATTCAATCAACATCGCCAGAGGAGATAATTAATCTGGGGCGGACGATTAAACCCTCAATGGGTCCTTGGGGTGCAATTGCACCCCATGGCCGATTCTATGGCTACTCACGTGTTATTATTAAAATTTCAGCAGTTATCTTCTAGGACATTGTAAGTGAACCATTTTTTCATATACTCATGCATAAAACGATAAAAAAAAAAAGTTGACGTCAATTTTTGCCAGCACAGATTCATCGGGGGTGCAAATGCACCCCAAAATTATAACGTTGATATTATGAACAAATTCAGGTAATTGGTGCTAATTAGGCCTACTGCAATAATTTGTTATGTTATTATCAATTATGTTAGAACATTCCTGATATTAGTTGGACCTTTTTAGAAGTCAGACATTTTTTTTGCTTACATTTTCAGTATTTCAGTGGCAGAAGAATTGCTTACTCAGGGTATGACCTATGTAGGAACGATGCGCAAGAACAAACGAGACATTCCTCCAAGCATGATAGCAAAAAACAGAGACGAATTTTCTTCGATCTTTGCATTTGATGGCAACAAAACGTTGGTATCATATGTCCCAAAAAAGGGAAAGTCGGTCATTCTTTTGTCGACAATGCATCACGACAAGGTTGTCGATGGTCTGAAACAAAAACCAGAGATCATCCTTCATTACAATGCAACTAAGAGCGGAGTAGATAACATGGATCATTTGGCTTGCATCTACTCATGTAAACGAAAGATCAACAGGTGGCCAATGGTCCTATTCTTTGACATGCTTGACACAGCTGCCATTGCCAGTTTCGTGATCTGGATGTGCAATAACCCTGACTGGAATAAGTCGTCCAAAGCGATACGTCGTCGCCAATTCATCATCAGTCTCGGGGAGTCTCTTGCCGAGCCACTTATAAGAAGACGTTTGGACAAGCCAGCCCTGCTCAGAGGACCGATCATGGACGCAATCCAACTTATAGAACTGGACTCTGGAGAATTTGAAGCAGGAACTGAGATACCAGCTAAAGTGAAGAGGACACAGGGACGTTGTCATCTGTGCCCGCGCGAGTGTGACAGGAAGACGCGCAAATTCTGCGATAAGTGCTCTAGGCCTGCTTGTCCGGCACACTCTGTCAATAATTTACTGTGTGACAAATGTACGATTTAGATAATTATGTCATTTGTTAACTGGTGTAATATGTTGGCCGTATGGCATATCTTACCATCGACTAGTCCAGCGCAGAGAGCGCCTCTGAGTCGGTTTATTTCCTGAAGGGGCGCTATATAAATGTGTTGAATAAATAAATAAATAAATAAAACATTGAACAGTATGTTTATATAAAATACATGGTATTCGATTACCGGTAGACAGAGCGTATCGTTGATTTATATTCTCAAACACTTAGGGGTGCATTTGAACCCCAAGGACCTGGAACGTAACTTTCTGACAAGGACCCATTGAGGGTTAAACCAACGCACAGTTCGGGTCCTGATGACATTGATCCCTGCATAGCGAATCCTAACCTTAGGCACTTAGCTGTTCCTTTGGCCATGATAGTTAACTCCTCATTTGATACGGGAATTGTACCGATTGCACTAAAAATGGCGAAAGTGGTCCCGATATTTAAGCAAGGCAATAAAGAGGAGGTAGCTAATTATAGACCAATCTCTATCTTACCTTACTGTTCTAAAATCCTTGAAAAAGTAATGTATGAAAGACTCTATAGCTATGCAACGAAAATGAACATCTTATATCCCCAACAACACGGCTTTCAATCTGGTCACTCAACGTCCATGGCACTTTTGGGAATGCAGGACAGAGTCTCTCACGCTATTGATGCCAATGAATTTTCTCTTGGTATCTTCTTTGACTTGGCGAAAGCGTTCGACACTGTTGATCACACTATACTTCTAAAAAAACTTGAAAACTACGGTATACGCGACACTCCTCTCCGATGGTTTTATAGCTACCTTGACCAGAGGCAGCAACAGGTAGTATGTAATGGACTATTTTCTAAACTCAGATTTGTTCATCATGGAGTCCCTCAAGGCTCCAATCTTGGTCCTTTACTTTTCCTACTCTATATCAACGATCTTCCTAACTCGTCTTCCGTACTTCATTTTATTCTCTTTGCGGATGACACTAATGTATTTTACTCTCATAAATCTCTTGATAAATTAATGGACCTAGTGAACTCCGAGCTTGCAGCTGTTGCTGACTGGTTCAGAGCCAATAGATTGTCGCTTAATCTTTCCAAAACTAACTTTATTATCTTTCGCTCTCATAGAAAATCTATACCTAATCAAAACTTCAATATTTCCATTGATAATAAACCTATTCTGCAAGTTAAGTCTACCAAATTTCTTGGTGTTTACGTTGACGAACATTTAACCTGGAAGCAGCATATAACCCAAATATCTAATAAAATAGCTAAGAATGTGGGGATACTATCTCGAATATCTTACTTGCTACCTCGAAATATTATTTCCAACTTATACTATTCCCTCATCCAGCCTTATTTGATCTATTGCAATATCGTGTGGGCTTCTAATTACCAGACCAGATTGATGAGGTTGCATATACTACAGAAGAGAGCGGTTCGTATTATAGCTGGCGTTCCATACAACTCCCATACGAGTCAGATATTTCAAGATCTTCGTGTTTTAAAAATTGATCAAATTAATAAATCGCAAATATGTGAATTTATGTTCCGCTTTGCTAATAATTTATTACCACCTGCCTTCAAAGACTATTTCCCTTGTGTATCTGACGTACATGATCACTATACCAGAGCTAGAGATGACTATCGCACAGGATTTGCTCGGACTAATTCGCGTCTCTTTTCGATTAAGTGCACTGGCCCAACTGCGTGGAACAGTGTATCTTTAAATATTCGCAAACTGCCAAACCTATACTTGTTCAAAAAGTCATTGCGTGAAAGTCTACTGGATTCATAGCTTGCATATCTCTTTAATTTGTTAGTGTTCTACAAAAACTACGTGTCTTTTTTTATTTTGTTTCTATTTTGTGATCTCCTTTCAGTTTGTTCCATTTTTGCTTTTTCTCACCTTTTCTTTCCTTTTATTTAATTTGTATTAGCGCGTGCTATGTTTATGTTCACTGATCCTAGGAGAGGTACCAAAGACCTGTGGAAAAAGGTCAAATCACTTACAAAGAAGACTGCCTCGACGCCTGGTGCTTCACCTGTTGACGCCGAAGAGCTTAATAAATACTTTGCTGCGGCCTCCACTGATCCATGCTACACTGCACCGGTTCTGAAACAGACAGTCCAGCCTAATACCGAAGCAGTAACTGAAAGCGAAATCTTTCACATCCTTGATCGATTACATCATACATCCGAGGGGAATGATGGCCTACCGGCATGGTACCTAAGACTGACAGCCCCGGGCTACGCAGGGATTCTGGCGAGACTAATTAACAACTCGCTGGCAGGCTCTCATGTTCCACTTCAGTGGAAAACTGCAATCATCCGCCCGCAACCGAAGATAGCTGCACCGAAGACACCAACTGACTACCGTCCTATCTCGGTGCTTCCGGTCCTCTCGCGAATAGTGGAGCGGATCCTGGTTCGGACTTATCTCTATCCAACTTTTCAGAACATGCCTGGATCGCTGTCGCTTGACGACCAATACGCTTTCCGTCCAACAGGATCGACTACGGCGGCGCTCGTATCTATACTACAGAACATCACTGAGTTGCTTCAATCCAACGACTACGTAATCGTAATATCAATGGACTACTCTAAAGCGTTCGACTCGATCCGGCACTCCGCCATTGCAGACACGCTCTCCTGTCTTGACATACCAGACAATATCTTCAACTGGTTTGTAAACTATCTACACAACCGACAACATACAACTTGTTTTGAGGGGAAAATGTCCACAGTTGTTACCATTAATGCGAGCGTAGTTCAGGGCTCTGTGATCGGCCCTGCTGATTACATTATCGGAACATCGGACCTCCATCCCCTGCACCCTCAGAACAGGCTAAAGAAATACGCTGACGACTCGTACCTGCTCATAGGATCACAGCATAAAGAAACAGGTCCGGCGGAACTGAGGCATATCTCTGAATGGGCAGCAAGTAAAAACCTTCGTATAAACTCCTCAAAGACTCGTGAAATAGTAATAGTGCGCAGTCATTCAGCATCTCTTTCCGAGCAACCATCAATAACGGGTGTGCACCGTTCAACCTCGATAAAGATCCTAGGAGTAACCATTGGGGAGAAACTAGCGCTTACAGAGCACATCGATCGGACACTTGGTTCCTGCTCCTCCTCTCTGTATGCGCTCAGAACTCTCCGAGCGCACGGACTCCCAACACAGGCCCTGTTCCAAGTGGCGCGCTCTACTACAGTAGCGCGGTTGATTTACGCATCCCCGGCTTGGTGGGGCTTCACAAGTGGAAGGGATAGGGAGCGCCTTGAGAAATTCATGCAACGAATTGTACGCGTGGGATTTCTCCCTGTGAACACCCCTACTGTGGCTAACCTGGCGAGTGAAGCAGACGATGTTCTGTTTAATGCCATACTAACAGACTCGGAGCATGTACTAAGACCGCTTTGCCCAGCACATCGAGCAACTCAGTACAATCTGCGCACTCGTCCACATCCTTTTGTCCTCCCAAATAAAGACGATAAAAACTTCATTCCACGCATGCTGTTCAAAAACATTTATTAGAGTCCCTTATCTAGACAATAATGCCAAGCTTATCTACCTGACCCAGAATGACTCTTTAAGCCTTAACACGTTTCACTGTAACTATCGATGAACGAATCTTGTAACTAGCTGCGTTATGACAGCTAGAGTTGATTAATAAACGAAAATACAATACAATACAATACAATTGATAATTATTGGGTAATGTTAACCACTTTCTGAAGTAATACTGTACATGCCTGGATTGGTTTAATTCTAGTTAAGGTTTTTTTACGCTTAGTTTGAATGTAGTTAAGGTTTATGTTTTTCGTACTAGATTTTCTGAATAGAAACAACTGAACTATTGTACCACGATATTAGTAATTAGGTGACCCTATCTAGCGGGACAATTGTCCCTTCAGGATCCCCTTTTGTTGCTATTAATGAAAAATATTCATGCTACTATAATTGTGTTGTAATGTTATCAATGGCTAATATTCATGTTACCTCTGTTTCGTTACTCTTTGGCTTCAATAAAAAAAGAATTGAAAAATACTGAATTGAAATTATGATAAAGGAACACAATCGCCTGATGTTGGAATTATACTAATGAGAGTGACCCAACGTTCCAAAAATGGAACATGCTTCAAAACTCGGTTTTTTCTTCTAGAGTTTTGCTTCTTTTTCAGTAATTTTGATTTTTATCACTGACTTTAGATATCAGTCAACAAAATAGAACGTGTCTCACCTGTAAAATTATGACACAAATATTTATTTCAACTTCCTAAAAGATTTTGTTCAAAAATCACAAAATTCGTCAAAATTACGCGTCTGTAGCACAAAAATAAAAAAGGCAATCAGAAAATTACCACTGTTTTACATTCTCCATTCTTAGATCTTTCATTTGATGTGCAAATATAATAAATTTACCAAGGCAGAATTATTTTTTTAACATTACAAATTATGTTCCAAAAATGGAACGTTGGTCAAACAAAGGTTAAAGACAGTGATGGATAAAATACTTCTTAAACGTATTTCAAATACAAATACATTTTTCAAAAGTATTTGAAAAACAAATAGGCCTACACAATACAATTTTCAAAATGTATTTGAAACACAAAATACAAATAAATTGTTGTATTTTGTATTTGAAATGCACCCCAGCCTAGATAAGGCTAGACAGCCGTAGGCCTACTTGTGAAAAATGTACGTAGTGAAAAAATGTCTAAATAATAATGAGTCATCAGGCTGCAAAAACAGTATCAAGTTGGCAAAGTTTTCAAAGAGAAAAGTCCTTGTTCTGCTTTAACAGCAAGGACAGCAACAATTTCTCAAAAGTTTTATCATTGCGCCATGGAGTAAATATCTCTCTATCTTGTCCACCACAATTACTCAACTTTTTTATTCTTCCCTTTCTTGGTGGAGATTTACTACATCAAGCAGGAAGACACACCGCTTCTCAACTTACATCACACAAAAGCTAGTTATAAAGTGAACAAAGAATAATGTTAGAATTATTTTTTTTAAGAGTTTCGGTCAACGTGGAGGCTTGAGAACACGCTTGCATAGAACTCCGGGTATGAAGTTCTTAGAGTCTTTTGTCGGAAGTACAAAGTCGTGTGCACGAGGGCGGAGAGCGTAGGGTCGCAGCACAGTTGGCGGAATGAAGCGACGTAGGACGTGGGTCTCATCCCAGATGATGGACTGGAGGAGGTGGTCTCTCATCAATGGTTGCGGTTCCTTATGGCAGTTAAGGCCATTTACGTTGAATTGAATATTTTTAACAGCTCTTACCGATTTTTTACACTGATATATCTTGAAGCCACAAGAAAATGAACCTCATTAGTAAGATTATTCTCTATTTGATCTTCAATTTTACACAATACAATATACCTTTTTCTTTCCATACATAAACTTTTCTTCTTTGCACAGCCTAATTATATCTTTTCCTTTTGTCAATTTGTTTCATTGTTTTATAAACATAGATCTACTTATTTTAAATATTTACAAAAATTATATTTGCTTCAGAAATGGTTGGTTAGTTCCTGTTTAACGGCATTGTGATAAAGATGATTCGATGATTATACAATTATACATGCATAATTAAAATAAGACCATGTTATTCAATTCGATCGTTGTTTCATTCTGTTAGGTCGGGAGCTCCACGTACGAGTCCCTCTTGAAGTGGCGCTATATATACAAAAGCAAATAAAATTACACTAATGCATGCAAACATAGCCTACACACATAGGCCTAATATGATCCCTGCATAGTGTGACTAATGAGGCTAAATAGGTGTGATTATTATTAACGAACATTAAATATTTAATATAACTGACTTTATTTGACACAATGCTGATTACCAAACTCTATTTGAAGCGCCTAACGAATGTATTTTACAACGACGAATAATTTCAGTTCATTATTAGTCGGGGCTATTAGCACTTTCAGCTAGTCAGCAAAGGATCGACGTCAGACTAAACGATTTGCAGTTTTTAGTTTAAGAGCGAACAGTTCATCCACAGACGAGGTTTATGCGTTTGGCAAGGTCCACGAGATTTTTAGAACTTCATTTAAAAGTAACGATTCAAGTTACTCTGGTATTTTCGTTTTCTATTATGAAGGAACAATTGTACGCATTGTAGGTCAATGTTAAACCACATCCATGCCCCGAATCTTAAGTAATCAAAGCCTATCTTGGGTTCAGTTGACGAATGTCGTGTTCTCGGTTATTGCCTTGAGTAAATGTGTGGATCAGTCTCCTTGATAAATTGCCTTGATCAATGTCTTCATCAGTTGGCTTGATTAATTGCCTCCATCAATTGCCTTGATCGATTGCCTTGATCGATTGCCTTGATCAATTGTCTTTGATCAGACCTGTGAGGTCGGCAATCCGGTCGGATTTTTTGTCTGCGGTTTATCAAAAATCATTCCACTGAAATCGAAGTTCAAGAGATCACCTACAAGACAAGTTATTTCCATTATATAACATCACACTATGTATACATACATGAATACACACATATATGCATGCATGCATGCATACATGCACACATACATGCATACATATATACACACATGCATACATACAGACATAGATACATACGTAAATACATACATACATATAATAGCCTACGTAAATATAATAGGCCTATATCTTGAGTCCCGAAATCAAAGCATTGCTGGTTAGGCCAGTGGTACTGCATGTTATCAAACCTAACTATCTTCATCTCATGCTTACTTCCAAGACCGGCAATAACTCGACCTAGTCTTCTGATTGTTTCACAGCGAGACTAGGACTACTCTTGTCATGATATCTGTCACGTCTCTAAATCGTTGAGTAGCGCTTTATAAATGTTCGATTACGATGTTCAGCTTGCCTTCCCCTACGCTGGACCCGGAATCTCGAACTCTCTTCCGGAAAACGCTCTTCGCTCTGTGTTGGCCATTTAGATCTGAACCAAAGCACGTCCTTTCCTGGATTCAATTCATCGTAGGCAATTTCCGTGTCTTCTCAATTTTCTCTCTTTTCTGATTGATCGGACTCTCGCTGGAAATTGCTTTGCTTAGCTGCAAACAGCAACTGATCTCTTAGCATTTTAACGAAGGCACAAAAGCAGTTCTTGAATTGTATTATATATTATATGAAGCAAAAGGTTAGGTGAACCATAAGCTTCAGCCTTCAGGTGTGAACAACCATTAGGTAAAGTAGGCCAGTATGACGGTATCGTCATCTATGCGACACAATTTCATAGCCATATATCGAGATATCACCGTATAGTTCGTCTGGTGCTTTCATGGACGGACTCTTGTACATGACTGGTATATGCGCCGGTGGACGATTGTTCCAGTCCAGCTGCCATTTCTCGTCCATGCCATAAGCCATTCCGAGCGGAACCACGCGTCGTTTGCTGCAACAATTGGTAGGCCTAACCAATGAAAGAAGGAACAAGTAGCATCTATGACAAACTGGTCATTCAGAATAAATGAATATTGAATTAAAATGACTGAACGAACGAGTCAACTTTCAATACGAAAGTTCTTCGTTACGATTGAAGAAACTAAAAAGTCTGCCAACGAATGGATAAATTAATAAGTGACTAAGTTAGCTAAAAAGTGAGTTATTTAATAAGGTAGAGAGTAATGAGTAAGTGAACGAGAGACTGAGCGACTAATAATTGTAATGCGTCCCATGTTATTAAAATGGCGCCATATAAATCATTTAGGTTCGTACGTACTTGCGCAGGCGCTTCTTGAGTTTCTTTCTGCAGAGGATTGCACCGAGAATGATCGATGCCAAGAGAGTTCCAATAAAGAATCCAATCAAAACTATATAAATAAACAAATCTCAAACAATTAATAAATCAAATGTAATGGCAGTTGTTTACAGAAACATTCGACCAAATGAAAGCGAAAATGAGAACTACATAGCTATTATATAGACGTCGACCATACTTTCCAACAACCTACAAAACAAGACAATCGTTCTATAGAGGTAGCTATGCCTGCTGTTTAGAGACGCTGTGTTTTTACGAAGATGATCAACATCGCCCTTCCCTTTACCCAGAATTCGGACTGGCACTACACGAAAATAGCTGTGACGGAATTACCAAAGCATACATTTGACTAAACTTGAATCCTACATATACCGACAGAGTTAGATATTAAAAATAGTTATTGAAAAGAGTCATTGAAAAAAGTTACTGAAAAGAGTTATTTAAAAGTTATTGAAAAGAGTTATTTAAAAGAGTTATTGAAAAGAGTTATGGAAAAGAGTTATTGAAAAGAGTTATTGAAAAGAGATAGTGAAAAGAGTTATTGAAAAGAGTTATGAAAAAAGAGTTATTGAAAAGAGTTATTGAAAAGAGTTATTGAAAAGAGTTATTGAAAAGAGTTATTGAAAAGAGTTATTGAAAAGAGTTATTGAAAAGAGTTATTGTATTGAAAAGATTTATTGAAAAAGAGTTATTGAAAAGAGTTATTGAAAAGAGTTATTGAAAAGAGTTATTGAAAAGAGTTATTGAAAAGAGTTATTGAAAAGAGTTATTGAAAAAAGAGTTATTGAAAAGAGTTATTGAAAAGAGTTATTGAAAAGAGTTATTGAAAAGAGTTATTGAAAAGAGTTATTGAAAGAGTTATTGAAAGGAGTTATTGAAAGAGTTATTGAAAAGAGTTATTGAAAAGAGTTATTGAAAAGAGTTATTGAAAAGAGTTATTGAAAAGAGTTATTGAAAAGAGTTATTGAAAAGAGTTATTGAAAAGAGTTATTGAAAAGAGTTATTGAAAAGAGTTATTGAAAAGAGTTATTGAAAAGAGTTATTGAAAAGAGTTATTGAAAAGAGTTATTGAAAAGAGTTATTGAAAAGAGTTATTGAAAAGAGTTATTGAAAAGAGTTATTGAAAAGAGTTATTGAAAAGAGTTATTGAAAAGAGTTATTGAAAAGAGTTATTGAAAAGAGTTATTGAAAAGAGTTATTGAAAAGAGTTATTGAAAAGAGTTATTGAAAAGAGTTATTGAAAAGAGTTATTGAAAAGAGTTATTGAAAGAGTTATTGAAAAGAGTTATTGAAAAGAGTTATTGAAAAGAGTTATTGAAAAGAGTTATTGAAAAGAGTTATTGAAAAGAGTTATTGAAAAGAGTTATTGAAAAGAGTTATTGAAAAGAGTTATTGAAAAGAGTTATTGAAAAGAGTTATTGAAAGAGTTGAAAAGAGTTTGAAAAGAGTTATTGAAAGAGTTATTGAAAAGAGTTATTGAAAAGAGTTATTGAAAAGAGTTATTGAAAAGAGTTATTGAAAAGAGTTATTGAAAAGAGTTATTGAAAAGAGTTATTGAAAAGAGTTATTGAAAAGAGTTATTGAAAAGAGTTAGTTTGAAAAGAGTTATTGAAAAGAGTTATTGAAAAGAGTTATTGAAAAGAGTTATTGAAAGTTATTATTGAGTTAGTTTGAAAAGAGTTATTGAAAAGAGTTATTGAAAAGAGTTATTGAAAAGAGTTATTGAAAAGAGTTATTGAAAAAAGAGTTATTGAAAAGAGTTATTGAAAAGAGTTATTGAAAGAGTTAAAAGAGTTATTGAAAAGAGTTATTGAAAAGAGTTATTGAAAGAGTTATTGAAAAGAGTTATTGAAAAGAGTTATTGAAAAGAGTTATTGAAAAGAGTTATTGAAAAGAGTTATTGAAAAAAGAGTTATTGAAAAGAGTTATTGAAAGAGTTATTGAAAAGAGTTATTGAAAAGAGTTATTGAAAAGAGTTATTGAAAAAGAGTTATTTGAAAAGAGTTATTGAAAAGAGTTATTGAAAAGAGTTATTGAAAAGAGTTATTGAAAAGAGTTATTGAAAAGAGTTATTGAAAAGAGTTATTGAAAAGAGTTATTGAAAAGAGTTATTGAAAAGAGTTATTGAAAGAGTTATTGAAAAGAGTTATTGAAAAGAGTTATTGAAAAGAGTTATTGAAAAGAGTTATTGAAAAGAGTTATTGAAAAGAGTTATTGAAAGAGAGTTATTGAAAAGAGTTATTGAAAAGAGTTATTGAAAAGAGTTATTGAAAAGAGTTATTGAAAAGAGTTATTGAAAAGAGTTATTGAAAAGAGTTATTGAAAAGAGTTATTGAAAAGAGTTATTGAAAAGAGTTATTGAAAAAGAGTTATTGAAAAGAGTTATTGAAAAGAGTTATTGAAAAGAGTTATTGAAAAGAGTTATTGAAAAGAGTTATTGAAAAGAGTTATTGAAAGAGTTATTGAAAAGAGTTATTGAAAAGAGTTATTGAAAAGAGTTATTTGAAAAGAGTTATTGAAAAGAGAGTTATTGAAAAGAGTTATTGAAAAGAGTTATTGAAAAGAGTTATTGAAAAGAGTTATTGAAAAGAGTTATTGAAAAGAGTTATTGAAAAGAGTTATTGAAAAGAGTTATTGAAAAGAGTTATTGAAAAGAGTTATTGAAAAAGAGTTATTGAAAAGAGTTATTGAAAAGAGTTATTGAAAAGAGAGTTATTGAAAAGAGTTATTGAAAAGAGTTATTGAAAAGAGTTATTGAAAAGAGTTATTGAAAAGAGTTATTGAAAAAGAGTTATTGAAAAGAGTTATTGAAAAGAGTTATTGAAAAGAGTTATTGAAAGAGTTATTGAAAAGAGTTATTGAAAAGAGTTATTGAAAAGAGTTATTGAAAAGAGTTATTGAAAAAGAGTTATTGAAAAGAGTTATTGAAAAGAGTTATTGAAAAAGTTATTGAAAAGTGTTATTGAAAAGAGTTATTGAAAAGAGTTATTGAAAAGAGTTATTGAAAAGAGTTATTGAAAAGAGTTATTGAAAAGAGTTATTGAAAAGAGTTATTGAAAAGAGTTATTGAAAAGAGTTATTGAAAAGAGTTATTGAAAAGAGTTATTGAAAAGAGTTATTGAAAAGAGTTATTGAAAAGAGTTATTGAAAAGAGTTATTGAAAAGAGTTAATGAAAAGAGTTATTGAAAAGAGTTATTGAAAAGAGATATTGAAAAGAGTAATGGACTCGTCCAGTAACCCGAAAGTTGATAAAGTTGAAGTGTTTCAGTTGATGTCAACTGCAAAACGTTTTCGATAATTAACTTCTATTATGCCGCGTTCAAAGAGGTATGCATATTTTTTAATTCATTTTTTTCTTTCTACATTCGCTTTCTTACAGATGTTTTCCGCATATATATTGAATGATTTCAGTTTCTGCTGTTTGTATTTGCTGACACTGGTCCGCGATCTTGACGTCCCATATATGGGACGCTATGCATGAAAGGCTACATGAACTTTTGTTGTTCTGTTGTTGCATGTTTATAGATATACCGTTCACGAGGTTGTGTCTATGCTTGAGAATGATGAAGATTTCATGAGTGATGAAGATATACTTCGCTGTTTGCACTTTGCAGACAATCTGTCTCTGCCTGCTGGTGACAAACTGGCGAAGGTCCGGCCATTGTATGACATGATGAATAAGCGCTTCCTGCAGTACTTTCCCGTTGAGCAGCATGTCGATGTTGATGAATCAATGATTCCTTATTACGGTAGACATTCTGCCAAGCAGTTCATCAGAGGGAAACCTATACGGTTCGGCTACAAAGTTTGGTGCCCTCAACACGCGTCTCGGGTACCTTGTACAGTGTGATCCATACCAGGGTGAAGGTCCGTATCTGAATCCTCAGTTGGGGCTTGGTGGATCTGTTGTCCGTTATTTACTCAACAAATTGCCGAAGCTGAACTACTGCCTGTACATCGACAACTACTTCACGTCGCTGAAATTACTGGACCAATTGAGACGTGACAACATTGCAACAGTTGGAACCGTGCGCTCAAACCGAATTGAGAAGTGCCCATTGAAAGATGCTGCTCTAATGAAGAAGGATGATCGTGGTTCCTACGACTTCCGCACGGATGTGACTTCCGGAACTATCGTAGTCAGATGGCAGGACAATAGCATTGTCACCATTGCATCCAACACTTTTGGTGTTCAACCAATCGCACATACTAAGCGTTGGTCAGTTGCGAAGAACTGTGAAATATCAGTAGCACAGCCATGTCTTATCGCCAAGTACAACTACGGAATGGGCGGGACTGATCACATGGATCAGAACATACAGCAGTACCGGATCGGCATCAGATGCAAGAAATGGTGGTGGCAGCTATTTGCTTACCAAGTGGACGTGGCAGTGCAGAATTCATGGCTGATTTACCGGCAAACTCCTGCCTCTGATGCACAACCAATGTCATTTCTGCAGTTCCGAAGATCAGTCGTACAGGCATATGTGCTAAAGTACAAGTCACGGTCAACCATTGGTCGCCCGGTGGGACGAAGTCGCGCTCTGGATGAACGAGTACCAGCTGAGGCTAGATTTGATGGACATAATCATTTCATCCAACGAATTGCCACTCAGCGCAGATGTGCCCACTGCGGTATGAAGGCAAAGACGGTCTGCGAGAAATATACCGTTACCGTTCACGATCGCTGTTTTGCTGACTTTCACTCAAAGTAGCATTGCGCATCAAGAACGTCATGACACTCACATTGACAAAGAGTTAAAGACTGGTCCATGGATTATTCTGTCTGTTATACTATAGCGTTTATAGATAGCATGCACAATTACCTTGTTTTATAATGTTCATTACACGGTGCTATATTTTGAAGTCATTTTCATTGTAATTATGTTAATTCTGCCGATAACTTGCAATAATTCAGATATAAAATTGCTGTTGACTTATCCAGTATTAACAGTTACAGTTCATCTGCATCCTCTATTCACCATTATACTGTTTATGCAGTTATCATAAACGTTTCTGACTGATTCGCCCATATATGATTTCATGTAGCCATTCGTGCATAGCGTCCCATATATGGGACGCGTTTTGAAACATGCAAAACTAACAAAACGTTCATTTCTTTGGCAAAAACCTTTCACATATCTTGTACAAATACCATCAGGTGCTGAATTTCCAAATTTGGCACAATTTTGAAAAGTCATGCAGTAATGGGTTAAAAATAAAATAAATAAAAATAGTGTTCTTGTCGCATTATCAATCAATGGTGATTTTCCAGGCTGTTGCTACCTTGCAAGAGAACTTGTCCTGCAAAGCGATCTTATGCGCGTTCAGGCAAGCA
The DNA here is from genome assembly GCA_020284085.1 of Aporrectodea caliginosa. Lineage (NCBI taxonomy): Eukaryota > Metazoa > Annelida > Clitellata > Crassiclitellata > Lumbricidae > Aporrectodea > Aporrectodea caliginosa. The sequence continues at coordinate 783,196 of JACEVL010000521.1, forward strand.
TGGACTGTCTTTAAGAGGTTCATCTAGAAGTCCTTACATATACATCTCGACACGAAAGATTTGCTACAGAAATATAGATCTAATGGACATTAACTGCGGACGACTGAAGACTGAAAAGACTTACCTCCGCACCACGTGGTACATAGGGAGGGAGCGACGCTGAAAAGATTGAAAGCAACAGTTTAACGCACAAATTCATGAATAATTATATGTTTTGTAGAGTGCAAATTCTTAGGTTTAGTTTTTCAATCTTAGTGCGTTATGAGCCATCTCGGCAATCTTTCTTAGCGGTATGGATTAATGAGAGATTAAAAACGATTATAGCCTATATGTGATACCTGATAATTTTATTATCATTGTCATTATCATACTATTATTACAATTACCATTATTTTTGTGTAGGCCTAATCTTAATGATATTGAGATAATAATAATCATCATCATCATCAGTGGCGCACTCTGTATAAGGCGATAGCGTCATCTTGGTCTTCGGGTTGTCTCAAAGGCTTTGATATCCTGAAGTCCAGAGGATGGAGATCCAGCGTTCGGGTCCACGTGCATGCGCCATATTATGTATGTATGGCATGATATGATGTATATGATATATGATATGTGACATATGCTGCATGATAGAGGACATATACTGTTGCTTACCAATCTCCCGTGCGATCTAAACAAGAAACAAACGAATTTATCAAGCGTATAGCTGTTCCATTTTACCGTGACCTTAATCCACATCAAAAGCAACAGGTCGATAGCTTCTTAGAAGTTGATGAAGACAACAATGACGACGAAAACGAAGAAGAATAAAACAATAACAAGAAGAAAAAGGGAAAGAAAGAGGTAGTGAAGACGATGAAGAAAAGGAAAAGAAAAGAAGGGAAAAAGGAAGAAAAATGAAGAGCAACAGTTGAAGTAACTTGAGAACCAGCCACGTTAATAAAGTGTCAGCGACTTCAGATTTTTAGCTTTGGCATATCACGTTGGGTGGTCAGTCCTCACCCTTCCCTCCTGATCTTCTCATTGACAGCGTGCAGTTAGTGTTTTCGCATCTGCAGCTGTGTTGGCCAGTTAAGCTGAGTTGGGGCGCAAGTTAAGATGCATCTTTGAAGAAACTTATGCTCTGACAGAGATTTGAATCTTAAAGGCGGTGTAAAGTAATAAGAACCGGGTGTAAAGCAGTGCTTTAGGTTAAACACGGTGGTGCATTCCATTGTAAGCTTATGTATTAATTTACGTTACGTTAGGCCTACGTAGCCTAATGCTAGAGTGCAAAGGGTTGGATTTAAACAATTGCGCCACATTCTATCATTCTATGTTACTGGATGTGTGATGCCACGTGCGCTAGACACCGGCGTTATAAGATTCACTACACTGGCTGCCTGATGAGGAAAGATTCAGTTCAATCCAAGACCATGCTCCCGAGCCAGGCCTCGTTGGTCGTCTTAGCCCCCGGGATAAATACAAGAGTTGTTGTATCATTTGGGAACCAGTCGGGTCTTTAATCGCTTCGCTCGGCTGCCCGGGAAAATCTACACGCTCTTCTACTATAGACTCGTGGGGCGCGGTGGTGTAGGGGTATGTTCGGTGCCTTGCAGCCCGAGGGTTGCGGGTTCGAATCCACCTCAAGCCGCCGCGTAGGGACCCCTGGGCAAGTCCTTCACTCGCAATTGCTCATGCGCTTCGGCGTGAAACTCCGATTCAGTGTCCGCGCTGTAGTCGGGAGCGCCTCTGAGTAGAAATCTTGAAGGGGCGCTATAACAAGTGCTCATACATACATACATAGACACCAGCACGAGGACTCTGTGCACTGTCTCTCACAGGTTCCTCCCTTTGGAACAGTAAATTCGCACAATAGCTGCTAACCTGGTCCATGTAACTTTCTGGTCGTTTCCTAAGATGCACCCGTTTAAATCCCGCAGACAACCATGTTCACCACATATTTTAGGAGTTCTTAAGATGTGTTCTGTTCAAGCCCAAATTTATACGTACATACATAGCCTACTAATTACACTTGCAATAGAGAGACATAGGCCTACATTACATGGGATGATGGGAAGATCGAGGGAGCTAATTCGTCCTATAACCCCTAGGCCCTATGCATAATTCGTTGCATTGGCTTCCTGTTCAGCAAAGGATTTGTCAAATTGGGGCTGATAACTTAACTTATAAAACATTAAGTCTGGTCGTCAGATGGCGTTAAACGCTGGATAATGCTATTCTCTCTTTTGACACCTTTAATACGTCTTCGATCGACCTTATGAATTCGTCATTCGCGTTATATCGCTAGCTCTCAGAACTTTAACCATAGACTGAATGTATGGTTATGTCTACGTCAACGACCTTGGAATCCACAAGGTTCACCCTAACAATGGATACTACGTTCGTATACTTTTGCGCGCTCTTCTATAATGCAGCAACGGGCCTTCTCGGTTCTGGCCCGTGTGGGCTTCCTCTGGAGCTGAGTCTCCTACCTAGGATCTCTATATTTGTATTCTATACCTCTCTGAAAGCTTCCCTTTTCAACCGTGGATGACCGGGAGCGCCTCTGAGTAGATATCTTGAAGGGGCGCTATATACAATACAATACAACACAACACAATACAACTGGGGCGCGGTGGTATAGGGGTAATCGGTGCCTTGCAGCTGGAGGGTTGCGGGTTCGAATCCACCTCAAAGCCGCCGCGTAGGGACCCTGGCAAGTCCTTCACTCGCAATTGCTCATGCGACTGGCGTGAAACTCCGATTCAGCGTCCGCGCAGTAGTCGGGAGACTGAATGGGCAATCTGGTAGGGGCGCTATAACAAGTGTTCAAATACAATACAATACAATATCAAGTTTATTTCATTGATTGACTGACTGACTGACTGACTGAATGAATGTTTAATAATTATTGCTTGCTTGCTGGCTTGATTGATTGATATAAACAACATTTATGCTCCAGAGGAGTTTATTTACTGTAGAGGCGTGTTAATAAACGAATCATTTCATTTACCTGAAGGGATTGGTCGGCAGGTAATATCGTCGGTTGTATTGAACCCGGGTGCACAGGCACATGTCTGGTTGAGGCAGACACTGTGTTCGATGAACGCAGCGCAGTGATCGTCCCTCCTACATGCCTGGCCGAGATGCGTCGCAACGCACGACCGCCCGGCCAAAGCCTTGTACCCTGGGGCGCACTGACATCGCCCGTCGATGCACTCCGCCTTGTAGACTGCCGAACTGCAGGCTTCGGCTTCGGTGCAGACCGTCTTGCTGAGGACGACGTTGACACAGTGATTGGAGGCGATGTTCGGGTAATAGCCTGGGATGCAGACGCAGACACCCAATGGACTGCAGGTGGTTGAGTTCATTGCGTTGGAGCAACGGTCGTCTGTGTTGCATGGAAGGACGCCCACCTGTTGGATTGCATGCGGAGAATATCAATGAGAGAAGAGCGGTGGTTGGTTGCGTGAATGGATGGGTTGGTGGATGATGGTTGGATGAATTAAGGGGTGGATGGATGGATGGAGGAAAAGACGAACTGATTGATGGATGTATTGTTCTACTGGACGAATCTTTGGACGGTGAAGTGGGTGAGGGAATGAGCGGATGATGGATGGGTGGAGGATGATGTAGGGATGAATGAAGAAAGAGATGGAAGACTAGACAGATGGATAAATGCATGCATTGGTTGGATTTAAGGATGGATGCATGGATACATGGGTGCATGGATAGATACATGGGTGCATGTATGGAGAATGGACGCATATTGCAACCAGAGATAAATAGAACACACAATAGTAAAGCATGGTAATGATTTGTTTTACTTGTACTGGAAAGGCGCCGTTACGAAGGCATTAGATCACTCGGTTTAAGCGCAGACACAAAGCATCAGTCGCCCAGTGAGGTGGAGATGCAACTGACCTGGAGAAGTGCACAACCAGTTTCATCGACGTCCGGATAGAACCCCTTGTCACAGACGCAGTTTCCGGTGCTGGAGCAGACGGAGTTCCTGACGAGTGATTGACAGTTGGTGTCGTTGTAGCATCCTATGCGGTTGACAGGTGCTCGTCTGCATCCACTGCGTGTCTCCTTCGGTTCGAATCCTGCCTTGCAGACGCATTTCATCTGCTCCGAACATCGCGAGTGTTCCATCGCTCTGAGGCACTCTGCGTCCCTCTCACACTCATCGCCCACCCTCAGCACAACACACATCCGGTTGTCTCCCGTCTCTCGGTAACCAGGCTCACAGCGACACTTCCCTCCAACGCAGGTCGACTGAGCAACGGCCACTGTGCAGTCATCGACCGATTGGCACTGGTCACCGATCCTCCGCTTCACACAGGTTCTATTGTCATCGCTGGCCAGGTGACCAGGCTGGCAGAGGCAGACGCCGGAGGATGTGGAGCACCTGCTGTGGTTGACCGCTGCACAGTCGGCGTCGGTCAAGCAACCGTCCATCCCGATCGTTCTCGGAAGACACAGGCGAGGGTTGGCGCCATAGAAGCCAGTTGCGCATGCGCAGCGCTGGCCAACGCAGATCGTGCTATTCATCGATGCCTGGCACCCTTGGCTGCTGCTGCAGGGAGAATTGAGTTCGTAGCGGATGCAGTTGCGTCGAGATGCATCTGGGTAGAAGGCGGAGTTGCAGAGGCAGAGACCGTCTGGACTGCAGTGAGTGTTGGTGAAGTGGAGGAGACATTCGGAATCCGATCTGCATTCGAAGGAGTCGATCAACGCTTGAACATTGAAAATGCTCACGATTTTTAAACAATTGAAAATATGACATTTGACTGCTTAGTTTTGTTGTCATCGCTGCCAGAAAACTATCACAACAGCTCATAATAAATATGCCAACATCAGTTATATTACCAGAGCGGTTAACAAACGGCACAAAATTTCAAAGCGTTCAAAAACTAAACAATGATAGCGATTAGGAAGGCACGTCTGACACTGCTGCTGACCAGCACTATGAGCAAACTGTCCTCATCAAGCTATCTTATTCATTAAAATAGCTTATCTCCTTACTGGAAGACTCTGTTAATAATGCAGACATTCGTAGTTAGCCTATCCAACTTCAGTCAGGTGTCAATCACTTTCCTAACTGTAGGAAGATCAGCCTTTTTATCCCTCTCGCCACTACACTTCTTTGCACCATTCACTGTACCTGTCTAGATTCCAATCCTGTGATTCTGGATTTGGAGATGAACCTGATCAGAGATGCCTCAGTCAATTTGTTTTTGACTAAGCGCCGGATCCCAGAACTCTGCGGACGCTAAAGGACTACAGAGATAACAAGTGTTGCTAATGATATAATACACACGCACACACAATCACACCAACACACATATACATGCATTGTATACGCATACATAATAGATGCTTACGTATGATGCACTGTGCCAGATTCTTGGTCGGTTCGTATCCTTGGTTACAGCGACACATGTTGCTTACACAACTGCTTTTGTTAACCGCCATGGCACAGTCGCTCGGCTGTTGGCAGGTGTCGTTTATCTTTCCTGTTGAAACAATCGTTTTAAGTTTAACTAAAGCTTAAGCTGAAACACTCATAAAATATTTTTCAGTTCATGCAGCTTTTGTTTTTAAATAACTCAGCTTCAAATTTCAGATTCAAATTCGTTTATTCCGATGAAATAGTGACAATGTCTATTCATTTTAGTTTCAAAGAAAACACTATTCCTTCACTCCAATAAATCATTAGCTAGATATATATACAGAGAAATAACTTAAATAATGGCTGAAACGGAAGCTGCTGAGGAAAGATGAGCAGATGAAGAATAAGTCTGAATGAGATCATCGTGTCCACAACGCAGTAATGAATTTCAAGAACTAATTTAGGTTTCAAGGATCCTCTGTATTGTCTGCCTCTTACATATAAATAAACGCCGGATAAGCATTGCTTTCTCTGCAGAAGAGACGCAGAGAAAGAAAACTTAAACTATGGACAGCCCGGAAGATCATCTTCCGCTCGATGCTCGACTTTAATTCAATGCAAACGATATCAAATAAATTATAGGCCTACTCCGGACTATTGCAACCTGAAAGCGAGTGCCAGGCTAGTTCGAAATCGATTCTTCGGAATAGGATTCTTTTGCCTTCTATATTGTCTATTTATTTTCAAAATTATTTATTGATTTATTTAATTTATTTCCTGCGCATAAGTGAATCTGAGGCGTGAGATCAGTTTACGCAAAATATGGAAGGTTCGTAACACAAAAGAGCAGAGACAGAACGCGCAGTAGTGGTTGATATAATTATGCATGCACTCTATATCAGCCGTAGTACACTGATTTTTATTTTAATGAATGGGGGTTGAGTTAATGTTCTGTGTAGCTGAAAGCATTACTTTAACAGAGAATTAAACTAGAAATGTTGCGGAACTCACGTCTGATACATTGATCGGTTTGGCTCAAGTGTTGGTAGTGGCCTGGAGCACAACCACATAGCCCGTTGATGCAAGCCGTGTTTGGAACGGCATCAAAACAGTCTCGGTCAATGTCACAGGCATCACCGATATGCCCTATGAAAACCAACATTTTCAATAGGCATCAATGCCAAGAAATTGGATATAAATTCAAGCATTATATGATGACTTATAAGCAAGTACTTTACAAAATTACATAATCGTTATTTGTATCTCTTATACTATGACGTCGATTTTTTACAGTTACAAAAAGAGATCTAATGACCGCGCGATGTTGATTGTTATGGTGGTGGCGGTTCTGCTGATAGCGTTGATAGTGGTGTTGTTTGTGGCGATGGTGTTCGTGTTGGTTGCGGTAGTGTTGGTTCTTGTGGTAGTGATGACGGTTTTGTTGGTGGTTGTGGAAATTATGGTCGCGGTGCAAATATCACTGCAAATATCATCACTAACGTTACCACCTCAACCAGAACGGTTGAGATGGTCCTGTTAGTGATGATATTTGCAGTGGTGGTTTTTTGTCGGCGATGATAATGAAAATAACTATGACGACGATGACGATGATGATAATGTTGATTAAATAATAATAATAAGAGAACAGTAGATAACGTCAGTTATATATATAGCGTACGTTGGATGCATTCGGTGCCAAGTGAGTTGTTTCTCCAGCCAGATATACAGCGACAGATGCCTCTCATACTATCTTTGGCGTAAGGTGGATTAACAGCTGCGCAGGTGGAGTTTCGAACTGTTGCGTTGCATGGACAACAGTTCCCAGGCTCCAGGCTGCACCTCAAACCAATATGTTTGTCTACACAGAGAATTGAACAGTTTCAACATTAATTAATCAATTCTCTCGTTATTTAGATCTAGCTTTTTTTAGTTCAATCAATCAACTGTTTCAACGATGCTGATGTCGTTGGCTGCCATTATTCTAACTTTTAGGTCTAATCGTAGTCGCTTCTGAGGTTTGATAAGCGTTGGACAATTGACACAATAATACGATTACTTGCTTGTCCACTTACTTGTTTACTTAGTTACTTAATTACAATCAACCAACCAATCAGTAAATATGGACAGTCAGTAAATCAGACAATCGATGAATCAAGTATCATTAATAATCATTCATTCACTATCACCACACCGCATGTGGAACGACAATTATCATTAAACTGATTTCAACTGGACACAACAGGACTTGACTGGTCTATACTTAGACTAGATTGGGTCAGACAACAATCTACAGTAGACCTACTCTGACGAGGTCAGATTAGATTAGATCCGACCAGACCAGAACATGCCAGAGCAGATAAGACGGTTAATACCACCAGATCAAAGAAGATTAGAGTTAGCTAAAAAAAAGTTTGGTAATATTACATTCGTCTGACAGATCTGAACAGTCTTTGTCTCCATCGAGGTACCATTCGATGCCAATGCAGTTTCCGTTCTGGCACTTGAATTTCTTCTTGTTTTGTAGGCCTAACTGTTCTGACGTGCACTCGGAATTCGGAGGAACTCCTGCGCACAATTACAGAAACAGACTCTGTAAGATAGCGATTGGAAACAATTTTTTCGACAATAATCGACATGTTTCTAAAATGGACCTTAAGTAATTAATTATGATTACTAATTAACCTTCGTCTGAATTGTCTTCGCAATCGTTGATAGTGTTGTTGACCAAGTCTTGTGAAATGCAGGTGCGGTTATTCATACAGGTGAACAGGTCAGGTCCACAGACCGCCATCGCAGCTGAGAAAAAACAACGTCAAACACTATTATGTAGAATATACCTGAATGCTTAAAATAGTTTAAGAGCTGATAACATAGGCTATTGAATTACTATTTCTCTGCTGGTGTTGGTATTATGGTGGTGGTGATGGCGGAGGCGATAGTGGTGGTTGTGATGATTTTAGGTAGGCGTTGTATTGTATGGTAGGCCTATCTGTCAATCAGAGGCGCGCGAGAGGTATGTAACGCGGTGATGTAATGTAACGTAACATCTGCATAGTACGTCTTAATAGACTCTCAGAGGTTTTGTGTATGTAGATATCAATCAGATGGAAAAGATAGTTTCTGTCTTAGGTAGGTGTTGTATTCTATTGTGTTTGTGTGATTACAAAGGTCATTGGCGTTGCCCTCCTCCTTGGCTTGGGACTGGCACCACTAGAAAATGACAGTGGCGAGATTTTGATGGTGTTGTTGGTTGTAGTTATTGTGATGGTGACCAGAATTATCGGCAAAAGACCAGGCTGTCTTCGCAGAGACCACAAAAATACTTGTTATTTAAACTATTATTTAGAGATGAGAACAAACGGACGATCTTCCTTGCCTGGCAAGAGGAAGAAGATCAGTAATATCGCACTGGATGCTAACAGTTTCCACGGACGTTTCATTTTCCCTCCAAATTTTTAAAGTACCTGGCAGTGAAACAGAGAGAGACAACAAAGCGTAAATTATGTAATAAATGATAATAATAGCAAGATTAACGACGACGATTATGATGATGATGATGACAACGACAATGACGATGACGATGATGATGATGATAGTAATAATAATAATAATAATGATAATAATAACAATAATAATGTGGCGTTTGTTCGACTTTGACTGCAGTCTGAATTGACCCCGCAATTGGGACCACTGTAACGGCTTTCCAGTAATAATGATCGTCGGGGTGATTTCTCTATGATGATACCATGATAACGTTTCAGAAATCTTCAGTCTTCAACTACTACTACTATCGGCTACTACGGTCGGGCAGAGGTCTTAACTACTACTACTACCGAACGTACTATTAGATACTACTACTACTACTACTACTACAATTACTACTTGTACTAATCTAGTACTACTCAAATACTACTACTACGACTACTACTACTACTATCAACGACTACAACTACTATCATCAACTACTAACTACTGTCAACTACTACTACTACTAATACTACTACTACTACTACTTCACTACTACTACTCTCTGCGCATTAAGCAGTCCTTTATTTATAAAAACTGTTGACACAAACGCAACCGGAGGGGACAAAATCAACAGTTTAGATATCGATTAGACAAAAATAATATATAGTACAAACAGATAAGAGGGTTACAGAATCCATTTAGTTACTGAGACCAATTGCAATAGCAATAACAATTGTTTATAACAAACATAAAGTACTCTAGGTATAAAATTTCGATCATCCCTATCCGGCAGAGTGAAATCATGAGGCCGGGTCGCAGATTATAATGACGTCATCATTATATTTCCATATTCAATATCAAGCGTAAACAAACGTATATTATCCATTCAGCTCCAGCATAGCATCACAAGGATTAGTTAGACAGGTAAGCCTATTCAGTAATCAATCCGTGGATGAACTTGCATCTCTTTGCATCACTTACCTTCAGCCCAGCAGTTGCAGCAGCAGCAGATTGTAACCTTTGAAGCCGGCGTTAGCTTAAAAATACCCAACGTACTATCACCGAAGATTAGTGGGTTAAACGTCGGACCTAAAACACCTAATGAAGCGATTTGGTGAATCTCATTGTTGCCTGCGTGAGGATCCTATCAATCAAATAAACAGAGCTTAGACGCACCTGTATACAATGCAATGCAAAGTCAAATGAACCTATGCTTCGCAGACGTAATAAGCTTGGAATATGCAAGCTAATCCTAAGTCCTATGATGCTTAAAGGTGAGCTTACCGTATCGGATCCCAAGGTGATCAAGTCTTCTTTTTATGATCGGAATTATTCCTTAATTTATTTCTAATATTTCTACAGCGCCGTTTTTATAGTAAATAAGCATATTAATCGATTAATTAATCGTAAACTTCCACAGCCCTAAAGTAGACTGTTAATTATTTTGTTTTAGCACATTTTCATGTTCCTGTTCTTGCTCTTCGTCAACATTACTATTATTGCTATTAATAGGCAGAAAACAGACAGGCAGACACAACGACAGACGGGTTGACGAACAGATAGACTGAAGAACAGCCAAGAACATAGCCTAATTATGTCTCCTTTACTGTACATACCCTATCGTGTCCTCCCTAAAATCCGTACCCCAAGTTCACTTTTCAAAGCTAGGTTTCCTCAACTGTCTCTCAATTTTTCTGCAGAAGATACAGGTAAACTATTTGACCAGGTATTTTATAAACTAAATATTTCTTTAAACTTTAAATTTTAGCCTGCGTTGCCAAAACGCATTGGGATGCACCCAGGAATCGTAATCTCGAGGTTAACATGTATACAGCTAGAGCTCAAAGTGACCTAAGTTGCTGAAGTCAACCTATTATCAAAAAATCTGTTAGCTTGTTAATTAAGGCAGGTGAGGCTAGAAGATGCTGGCTACTTACAATGCTCTACAAACGGTCACTGCTGCATTCACAGTGTAATTCCTCAGAAAGGTATACGGGCATTTTCCGCGTACGTCCTATACCAACAGCGATTTTCGAAATGCAGAAATCAGATACACGATCTTCGTGGTCAACACACGAAGCGTAGAGGAAGGCAAATTAAATTGCAAATTGAAACACTTAATAGGTTTAACGAATCAACGGAGGTCCCAAAGCTCGACCCTGCCATGTTTAGACCCGATTATATACGCTTTATGCGGGACACTCTCTGTTTATGCCTACACCATGGATACCGGTATGGACACATATACAGAAAGGCACGGCAAGCATATATAGGCAAACACACACAGACAGACTCCAACATACAGTCGACAGAAAGCTAACAAACACGGGACAGTCTTGGACAGACAGACACACACATACAGATACAAAGAGACGTAGACAGACACGGAACGATACAGGCTAACAGACTCGTATGTACAGACAAGCACAAACTAGCAAATGCAGATATACACAGACAGACATACATACATAGATACAGTTCAACCTACAAAAGTCATACAAACAATAGACAAACAGAATGTTGAACGCACCCAGACTCAGAACGACACTGACACAGACCAAGAGACAGATACAGAGAGGCAGATGCAGACAGACATACACAGACAAACAGACAAACAGACAGACAGACTAACGAGCACACAGCGGAAATGTAAAGCCAGACAGACTCATGAAAAATTTGATTTGGTCAATATTATTGTTAACACCTCGCTCAAAGTAGCAGAGGACAATGCCAGAGAAACAGACATAGATGAGAGTCAGACAGACACGCAGACAGCCAACCAAGCAGGCAAGCAATGGCTGCGCAGCCAATTTGGTTCTGGTTAGGTGTCAGTATGTCGAAACATTTAAATCAGTGAACAGTCTGGGTGGAGGGAGTGGTAGCAGGAAGGAAGTTTGAGGGGGTGGCCACACGGCCAATGGAACCACTGGAGAACTGCATTAGAGCAGCTCATTGCAATT